>ML820896.1:99156-110836 GCA_009831015.1 Picea engelmannii
CATGTGGGGTGAGATGATTCCCAAGAGGGGAATGCTCGATTTTCCAGCTAGAATTTCGAGGGAGGTACTTCAACTATTAGCCAGTGAGGCAGATCACGTGTTCATGATGGTGGTGTACCCTAATGCGGGGATGGATTGGTGAGGATGTCCTATCATCATCTTCACAACAGATGAATGACTGGATGATCGAGGTAAGATTTAAATTAATCTTGTACTTTCATTTTATTGTCTTACTTAATTTGAATAAATTTTATTCTAACATGTTCTTTACTGTATTTTACTAATTTTTTTAATAAAATTGTCGACTAATTATTAACTTGTGTTATATTTTTCATATGTTGGTACATTTTTGGGGGACATTCCTCCTCCCCCACCACCTGATGAAAATGAGAAGATGGTTGAGGGTGCGGCAGGTCAGGGTCATCAGCTGCATATACCACCCGACATGTAGCGTAGGCCCGATCTCAGATATAGGATGGAGGTGTGTGATAGACTGATTGCATTTTTGGTTGGCACGAGATTCTGCCCTGTCCCAATGCAAGACATCGGGGATGGCCCTGATCTATTGCAACTCTGGAAGAACTTGTCGCGTGATATGATGTCTCTTATGCATCAAATAGTTGGAGCTGCCAATTTACTGGTAGGGATGAGGGATGACACGTCCTCCAGTATAGATGATGATATAGGTGGTGATGATGATAATCAGAGTGGTTTTGGCACTTCTGCTTCAATACCTCCTCCTCCTCCTCCTCCGGGTAGTGATGTTGATCAGGGTGGTGATCATGGCACTTCTGCTTTAGTACCTCTTCCTCCTCCTTCAAGTGGTGATGTTGATCATGGTGGTGATATTGATCAGGGTGGTGATGGCGCTCCTGCTTCAGTACCTCCTCCTCCTCCTTCACCTCACCCAGATGAGCAGGGCGTGTCACCTATTCCTCAAAATCATTCTTCTCGTGAGAGACTAAGACTAGATATGTAGTTATAGCAATTATTTGTGATGTTGATGAGATATGTACATTATATATATATATATATATATATATATATATATATATAACATTTTTTTGTTCATGTTGATGTACTTAATTTATATGTTTATGTTAGGTCATGTTATATAATTTTCTCCATAAAGTAAAGTACTCTTAACTAAGTAGTTTATTTTTGAATATGTCTAAATAAAGTACTCATGTCTAAACCAAGTGAAATTAGCAGCAAAGTTGCTTATACCTGCCTTAACTATGTTTTGAAATGTTTTGATGTATTAACTATATTTTGAATGTAAGGATAGATTTAAATAGGTTATATTACAACACTTCTAATTAAGTTATTATGTTGTCATTTTTCTATATTTGAATATGATGAAAATGAAAATACCAAGTTTATCATGTTTTTGTAGTTACTAGTCCTTGAAAAGTAAATAAGTTATAAAAATGGGTAAAGATATGTCATATTTTATTAATTAAAGTTTGGGTAAGCTAAAAGTAAATTATATTAATCTTCAACCTTACTTTGTATTACAATTTGACAAACTAGTTTACTTGAAAGTAGAATGTGAGAATTGGTCCTCATTTCGAGAATATTGTTTTTGTTCATAATGAATAATGAATAATTAAAAATAGATATGATAACATTTATAAAATCTTTGTGATATTTTAACTTCCTCTTAATTGTAATTTGGTCATATTTTTTTATATTCTCATAATTAATACAAGTCTCAAAATCTCTAATTCAACATTTTTTTACTATACTATAAGGATGCATGAATGTCAAACTTAACCAAGAAAAGTAAATAAGTTATAAAAATAGGTAAAGATATGTCTTATGTTATTAATTAAAGTTTGGGCAAATTAAAAGTAAACTATATTAATCTTTAACCTTACTTTGTATCACAATTTTACAAACTAGTTTACTTGAAAGTACGATGTGAGAATTGATCCTCATTTAGAGAATATTAATTTTGTTCATAAGTTCATAATATAATTAAACATAGTTATGATAAGCTCAATTAGCATTTATGAAATCTTTGTGATATTTTAACTTCCTCTTAATTGTAATTTGGTCATATTTTTTTATATTCCCATAATTAATACAAGTCTCAAAATCTCTAATTCAATATTTTTTTACTATACTATAAGGATGCATGCATGTCAAACTTAACCAAGAAATATGTACAAAAACATAAAAAAATTAGAATATTAAATATTTTAATTTGTATGAATTATTCTCTTTAAATTTATATCCAATTAGCTATTAGTAGCGGTAAAATTTCTTACACACGAATAGAAAGAGGGGATAAAGATAGAGGATAAGGGATTAAAAATTGTTATGATATACATGTTTAATTCAATTTTTAATTATATATTATATGTAATATAAAAATAATATATAACTTAATATATTATATTTTATTGTGTTATAATTAATATATAATATAACATATTATATTTATTTTATTTATATTATGTTATATTATATTATTATATTTATAATATAAAGTTAATATATGTGTTTCCTCCTAAAAGGTGGCAAGTAGGGTATATATACCCCCGCATATATCAATTTGGTGTTGCCTTACCTTAAAAATAGATTATTATTTTTATTATTATATTATAATTAATACATAACATAATATAATATATTATATTTATTATATTACATAATATATTATGTATTTAATTTTTATGTAATATCTTAAATATATATTATTATATGGATTTAGAGAGGAACACATGCATTACTTATTTAAGGACATTGGTTTTTATGTAAATGACACATGCATTAGTTATTTAAGGACTCATGTTTTTTTGAAAAATGAACTTAGGAGGATCATTTTAATATTCCCCTAATTAATATGTATGAACTCAAAATTAAAAACTAATGCAATATAATAAGATATGGCAATGATATGAAATAGTGGGTAACAAAAATATTTGATAAATACAATAATATATTATTTTTAAAGTAAAAGTTAAAATTAAAATACTAAAAGTTCAAATATCATCTAGATTTACAATGGAAAAATATTTAAATTTTTTTATAATATTTCATATGAAATATTAAATACTAAAAACATTATAAGTTTAATAATCAAATTATTAAATCCACTATAGATTTGAAACATAAAAGTAATTAATTAAAGAATAAAACATGTATAATATATCACTCTATGTTGTCATCACCCTAATTATCTTCCTCGCTTGGCATGATAACACTGTTGTTCTCAAAAATATGTTTTGATCTAAGGTCGTGTCTTAATACAAACCATCAATCCATATCCAACACATCTGGGTAAAAAACCACTTGGTTGCAGTGTTTTGGGAAAACATAAGGCTCCTTAGCTTCATCCCACATCTTTCTAAAGTTGATACATATCATACCACTATCACAATATTCCTTTATATTATTCCTATCAAAGGTGTCCCACCACTTGCACCTAAAAATAACACATTGGAAAGAAGAGAAGTCCACTCGAATGATCTATTATATCTTTCCAACATAACCTAACTTCCAATGTATGGTGTTTTGATTATGGTGGCTAGCATGACTAGATTGGTCGAACTTGACTTCCACTCCACAGTCTTGTGTCATGTGTCCATCATCGAAATCCTCTATGCGAAAATGATGTCCATATGCCCACATAGATGGGAACAAATGTACCTATAAAAAAGTGAACAAATCACAGTGTCAATATGTGTCTAATAACTCGACCATTAAATATATAAAATAATATAGATGTACTTACAATTCAAACATATGTATTACAAAGTTAAAATTTATGTACACAAAAAGATTATTACCGAGTTGCTGCAACTAATCCATATGTTTAGTTCATCCTCTTCTTCACGCGGGTAACGAACATATGCACCATATTTCTCTTTGACTTGGTCAACAACCCAACTGTTGGGGCATATCATTGGCATATTTTCTTTTAAATGATCAAGATAAGACATGCTTCTACAATTCAACTATTTGAATTATTTCCTGTCTCTTTCCTATTTCCTCCTCTTTTGTTCGTACAATGCGATCCGCGATTGTGTTTCCTCATAATTGTAAAAAATGAATTTATTGATGGCATCAATTTTTGAATTCGTTGATGTATTCATGAAAACAAACCAACATATAGTACATATGAGATGATGAAAATATACATTATGAAGTTCAATGTCAATAGTTACTGTGTGCAAATTTAACAAACTATCAGTCACTTACTCTTTATCAAGCACCTTTTTCCATTTGTTTGGAGAAGCTCCCCTTCTCTTTTGTCTTCATCCCTTTTGTCATCCCAAATCACTGCACCTGGTGTATTATCGATTTGCTTGTTGTACTCACTATCATAATAGAAAGACTCATATGATATGTACCCCTCTGCCATAGACCCCTCGAGTTTTTCCCTTTGATGAACAAATCCTTTCAAATTCTTCATGTACCTCTCTAAACAAAACATCTAATGATAGGAGACCACCCTGACTAATTCAACCTCATCTATTAGGTGAATTAGAAGATGAACATGCAAGTCCATGAAACTCGATGGTAGTTCCTTCTAAAACATACAAACAATCTCAATTATCTCTTGATGCCATGGTGGAATGATAGCCATATGAATCTCCTTTGATGTGATCCAACGTACAAATGCAGATAATTTAGATATGGCACACATTAGGTCATGGGGGAAGTCATGGTTCACACACCCATGCACGAGCAGAGGATAATGACACTACAAAGTAATCACATAAAAAATTAATTATGTTTTATCCCATGGAATAAAAATAAAAATTACAAATAACAAAATCATATTTTTGACATACGTCATACCTTTAGAAGGTTCAAATGGTATTTTGATTTCAACCTCGACAAACGTTCTTGACACATAATGAAGGAACATCGTAGGGAAGACCCATATAAAGAAGACACCTTCACACCCAATATAACTTCTTTTGCCAAAGAAAGATATTCTTTCTTCAAAATCTATGGGACATCACCTTCTTTGAAAGACCAAGAGGGACCAACCTCTCCTCTACTTTCTTGTCTTGGCCAATGTTTCTATTTAATTTTTGAAGAAATAAGATCTCTCCTCAAGCCAATGTATCACTTTCTTTTTATGATATGTGCCTCCATAAAGAAGATGAAACATTTTTAAATATATGCATGGGATCTAGTAAGTGGGAATCTTAATATGATCCCAATATTGGAGCTCATAAAAGATAGATTTTCTTTTCATCCCAATGGGAAATTTATCAACATAGGTGTCGAAGAATTCTGGATCATCGAACATATGCTCCCCATTTGAATCAAACAATTATGTAATCTCCTTCTCCTTCTCTCTCTCATATGCTCTAAGCCATTTTGATGGTGTCATTATTGTAGGCCTTTGGGTTCTCTCTGGTTTACCATTGAAAGTGGATGTTTCTTTTCTATAAGGGTGTTCTTTTGGGAGGAATACCCTCGAGTGGTCGTACACTATCTTTCGTAGGTGGTTGGACCACCTATCCTTCAGAGAAGGTCCACAACATTTACATCCATGATAGCCTTTAGTTACAAGACCTGAAAAAATATTGTATACATAGAACGTTAGCAATTAAGAATATAATGTCAATCACAGTGAATTGAATATGCAAATAAATATTGTTACATTTATAAACAAATCAATAAACACGTTAGTTACCAGAGAAAAATCCTAAGCATGGATAATCATGTGTGGTGTAAGAACATATTCTATACAACGTAAAACTCCTCTTTGTTGCAATGGGTCTTGATACATCGTATACATGTATCCATTCCCATAATTCCTTCAATTCATGATCTACCAATGGTTGTAGGTAGACATCCATATTCTTCACTTGTCTTCTACCAGGGACTATAAGAGCCAACATAAGATGTTCATTCTTCACGGACAACCATGGGGGAATATTATTATTGATCACTACTACATGACAAACATAATAGTTGGTGTTTTGGAGGGAATATGGGTTCACACCATCCATTGCTATGGTGACTCTTAGACTTCATGCTTCATACTTGAATTTTTCTAGCCAGGTATCCTCTATATGATTCATGGCTATTGAATCTATTGGGATTCACATAACTCCCAACTCACTTTTGTGTGAGGCATGCCATCCCTGCGACATAGCTAATTCTTTGTAATGAAAGATCCTTTGAATCCTTGGGATTATAGGCATGTGCCTCAATATATTATGATGAGGACAATGCGATTTACCATTTTTATTTATTTATGGTACCTGTCATGCCCACATTTCGGGCATATCTCTTTGTCTACATACTCTCCTCTATAAAGAATACAATCATTCAGACATGCATGATATGATATATACTCAACACCCAACATTTTCAACAATTGCTTTACCTCTTCATAGCTACCGGGAAAAACATTATCACTAGGAAGAACCTTATCTTTCAATATCTTTCCTTTAGTGGGCAATAGAAATTTACAAGGTAATTTAACATTTATTAAATCAACCATTTCTAATGTTGATTGTCTTAAAAGATTTCTCAAAATTAATATAAGATATTTGTTGGTCAATTACCTCAATATTGCCAAGAAACATGTGTTTGACATGCCAAAATTTTCTTTCACATTGTACAGTAACATTGTTGTCCAAAGTTGGGTAGACATTGATTGGGCACTAGGTCCAAAGAGAGGGGTGGTGGAAGAATATTTCAGGCTTTTGAAAATGGTATCACTGATATGAGCATCATCCCTTAGCTCATCATTTTGGAATGCGTCTAACAACAATGTTTCCATGTAATTCATATTCCGTAAGTAATCATCCATACCAGCCTCTTTTTGATTGTGTTCATTGCCAAGTTCTGAAGAACTACTATTGTTGTAGTCAGTAGTCATTCCTATTTGGTGAATCTAGACATAGTGGGAATTGAATAGGTGGTTGATTCAACTATTCTTGGTACGCTTTCTCTCTTATTCATGTTCTCATTATAACCTTCTCTCGAGTTGACATTATTGTGGAGTGCAACAAAAGATCGTAGGTAGGTCATCATCAAAATCCTAATTTCAAAAATATTGAACATTAGTACATCGATGATATTAGTAAGCAAAATGCAATAATATGTTTGTTCGAATTACATTATACCAAACAATTATTACCATCACCAACCCATGATTGCGGCTGGAAGATGGAATGTCACAATTGTAAGGGTAAAGTGGTTGTCCATTTTCATCTACCAACTGCTTGTGGTATGTTCCTTCTGATAAGACCTTCCGACATTTTTGAACCGATACTGGAATATTTTCTACATCTGAACTCGATTCTGAATCAAGATCTTTCAAATTTGGATACATTTGTATTCATATTGACATGGATAAAAAAAAATTAATTAGATAATCAAAACATAAATAAAATAAGTTAAATTTACTAAAGATGGAAAGGGAGAACTCCACGATGGACTTTGAGCAATATGGAATGGGATGGAATTTAAAGAATTGATCATTTGATCATATAATAAGGTTTTCTCCCTACATTTCAAAAAAAATAGCAATAAATGTTTTTGTACATATCTAAAATAAATTTCGAGGACCATACCACAATCTGATTTTGAATATAGTTTTGAAACCATTTTTTAAGAATAATGCGACATAAAAAGTAAAATGTATACTGAAGTATTGTAAATCATGTGAGTTCATCCTAAAATATAATTTGAGATGAATATATTGTTTATGTGAAAATAAAAGTTCAAATAACTTTAAAATCATCCTGATGCGCTTATAAACCACAAACGCAATGGTGCGCATATTAATAATAAGCATCGATGCGTTGAAAAATTAACCACACCCTGCTTCGAGATTTTGTTAATAAAAAACAATTATATGTTATCGGTGTGTCATATAATATGGACACACCAGTGTGTAATGTAATATGGATGCACAGGTGTGTCTTACATAAATGCACCAATGTGCTGAAAATTAAAAAAAAAAAAACGCGATTTTTTTTAAACAATTAAAAAAAGAGAGGGCATCAAATTTCATAAAGTCCTTTAAATACTAAAAAGCTATTCACTATATAATTATTTTGCAAAAAAATGTAGGGGAGAGACTTGTAAGAGAGACATATAGAGGAACACTATGTAGGAGTAGAATACTTTGGAACCACAATATTATTTAGAATATGAGAATTTGAAGGGTATGGTGATTGACTCTAAATCATTTTCATAAGGTTTTTTTAATATTAACAAGGTATTCAATATTTTCATTATTTTGCCAAAATTTATAGGAGACAGATTTGGAAGAGAGACATACCTGGGAGCACTGTGGAGAAAAAGAATACTTTGGAACAACAGAAATATTCAGAAAATTAGTATTTGAAAGGTATGGTGATCGACTCAAAACCTTACATAGTAAAAATTTTAAATTTTACTATTGATTTTGATAACAATTTTTTTTAGAAATTGTATTAGATCTAATGGGTTTGTTTTTCTATATATAAGTGTTTGGCATGTGATGCAAAGGGACCACTTATTTCATCATATCACAAACATAGTTGGCCCTTTGACTTTTTATTTTTATTTTTTTTAAACAATTTCTGATTTGACATATTTTTCTTAAAAATGTTTTCCAATTTTCCGGTGCGCCATTTCAACAAAAACGCACCAATGCATTTGTGTCTAAGGAGCATCGATAAAACCACAATTTAAAAAAAATAAAAAATAAAAATATGGCGCATAAAAAAAAATATCATCGATGTTTTCTCATCTTAACAACACATAAAATGTTGTCACACCATTTTTTTTATAATTAATGAAGCAAAAATAATACTTTATATTAAATCTATGATTTATTCTGGGGTATAAAACTTGCAAGAAACAAAGTATGTAACTAAGCCAACAAAATAATTGTTGAAACAAGGGATGTGATTTGATTTTGAACATATGTGTATGATTCATGAGTCAATTCTTGCTTTGCAGGTACGTTGCTTTTCAATTTACATTCATGTATATTATTTATTTCAATTTACATTATTCTCACCAATGTAGATAAACTCATTATAGTTTATTTTTATGTTTGTAGATGGAACTTGAAGAAGATGAAAACAATCGAGGCAATCGACCAAACTTTCAACAAAATAACCTAAGGCATGGAAGTAGCTTGAGCACTAACAACAGTTCTAGTGAAGAATGATGACCAATTTATTTGGATATCAATGCAAGCTATAATTGTGTTTTTTTTAAATAATTGTTTGTGAAAACCAAACTTTGTTGTTTAATGTAATGTACATAGTGACCCAATTGAAAGACAAGGGATTATCGATAAGTGTCCCATTTTGTATAACAAAGACCCTCTTATTCATATAATAAAATATGTTTTAAATTATTCTATTGCATTGTCCAATGTTGTTGTGAAATGTTACATCGCCGATGAAATATATGGATGAATAAATATTATAATGGAGAGATGCAAAATATGATGATATAACAAATTAATCCAAACATCATATCCAAATTCAGTATCCAAAATATAAGATATATGTAAATTTTTTGATAAATAATGGAATTAAAAAATAACAATAATTGCACTATCACAGGTCAATGTTTCTCAGTGTATTTTAATTATTAATCTCATCGGCGTGTTTAATATTAAAAAGCACCAGTGCATTTCATAATAAATGTGAACCGATGTTTTTATGTAATCAATTAGCATTGATTTCAATATTTAATAAATACCATAAAATTATATTAAAAAGTTGGCCTTCGGTGCATTAAGCATATACAAAACACTAGTTCTTTTGTGTTACTAATAAGCACCGGTGCCTTATGATTATTAATAAGCACTGGTGCATTTGTGTTATTAGTACACAACGATGATATTGTGTTATTGATAAGCATCGATGCTTGTTTGTTACTAAAAAGCACCAGTGCTTTCTAATTTTAATGCAATGTGTGGATTTTTTCAGGTAACACACGGATGCTTATTATTTTATAAAACATCAGTACATTCTTATTAATAACACAACAGTGTGTTCTAAGAAAACATCCCTGGTGATTAATTATTTTTAACTCTCCCAGTGTGTTTTACTATTAAATCCCGGGTTCTTATAAGACAAATGCCTTGGTGCTTAAATATGTTACTGCCTCGGTGCTTGAAGATTTAACTACCTCGATTCTTGACTTTAAGTGTACAAAATCGGTGCGGTACATGTATGTAAGCACCGATGCTTGTTCCTCATAAAAAGACATTGATTTGTAAAAATCCTCTAACACCTCCGGTCACCCAGATTTTTTTAATTATAATCAAGTTCCATTATAGTATCCGCAAAAACATCCGCTATCAAAAATAGATGTATCAGAGGTTGTTTTGACAATTTTTGTCAATTTTGTAACACTAGAAACCTTCGCTAAAAGGTCTTTTCCTTGTAGTGAGGAGAGATACTTTTGGCCCAACATTAATAAAGATGTCTGAAATTTTGTTGAAGGTTGTAGGATCTGTCAAATAGTCAAAGGAAATAGTCAGAACACGGGAGTCTATAATCCATTTCCAATACCCAAGGGACCATAGGAGGATATCAGTATGGATTTTGTCTTAGGATTTCCTATGACTCAGAGAAAGCATGGTTGAACAATGGTAGGTGTTGATAGATTTTCGAAAATAAAACACTTAATAGCATGTAAAAAGACTAGTGATGCTAGTCAGGTAGCTACATTATTCTTCCAAGAGGTGGTTAGATTGCATGGACTACCATAGAGTATTATTTCAGATCGTGACACCGGATTTCTTGGGCATTTTTGGAGGACACTTTAGAAAAAGTTAGGCTCAGATTTTTTATACAGTTTGGCATATCATCCTCAAATGGATGGTCAGACTGAAGTAGTGAACAAGATTCTAGGAAATTTGTTGAGAAGTTTAAGTGGAAAGAATCCTAGTCAATGGGATTTGGAATTAGCCCAAGTTGATTTCACATATAACAATTATGTGAACAACTCTGTGGGATAGAATCCATTTCATATTTTTTATGGATGGTCACCAAAAGTTGTGGTAGATGTGGTTTCATTGTCGTATTTGGAAGGAAAGAAGAGTGTTGATGTGAATGATTTTGTGGACAGTATGCATGAATTACAATAACAAGTAAAGAAGAAATTGCAGACTAGCAATGACAGTTATAAACCAAGAAAATATCAATATAGGAGACATAAGGTATTCTGAGAGGGTGAGTTGGTCATGGCTCACTTGAGGAAGGATATATTTCCTCAAGGAACCTATAATAAACTCAAATACAAGAATATAGGTCCATGTCGAATTCTGAAAAAGATCTATGATAATGCTTATCGGCTGGAACTTCCAGAGAAGTTTGACATATCTCCTACATTCAATGTTGGTGAACTCTATTTGTTTCATGAAAGGAAAAAAAATCAGATGAAGGTACCCTCAGTGAATGGGAACATCATCTACCAATTAAGTCAGAGGAGCAGATTGAAGAATTTCTTGCTACAAGAGTTGGTAAGAAGACTCGCCGGAAGGAGTACATGGAATATTTGATCAAGTGGAAGAATAGAGGGGAAGAGGATGCATTCTAGGTGACTAAAGATCATTTATCACGTGTACATAACTCTTCACCTCAACAATGATCTTCACATGAGTTGGAGCTCATGTTTTTCTTACCAGGGGTTTCTGATGCAGGATCATCCTTGGGCTCGGGAAATGCCCATCACCAAATAT
>ML820896.1:110867-123901 GCA_009831015.1 Picea engelmannii
ATATATATACTTCAAATAGGAAATAAGTCAAATAAGGACTTTGTTAGTGGTCCATTTTATTTAGTTAGTTTGTTGTAAATTCGAACTGTTGATTACTCCTACAACTACTCTTGTGTATGTTGAAACTTGTGTTGAAACACATGTTTAAAATCCTGTAGAATATGGATTTCTTTGAAATTTGAAATTTATCCTACAACAACGCTACTACAACACTTGTTTACTTTCCATGCTGGCATTGAAATGTGGTGAGTCTCAACCACGGTTAGGTCCAGTATTTGGTGCCAAAAGGGAGAACGTTAACGCCAAGAAGCAGGCAAACCACCAAATGGTTTTGGTAATTGTTCACCTTATCGATGGAAGGTGAACCGATATTGATAGAGGGACAAGAGTTTCAAAAGGGGAGGATATCGATTTAGTATAAGTTGGTGAATATCGTGGGTTTACATAAACAAAGACAGAAAAGGAAAACACGGGCGGATTTGGGGAAACAAAGAAGTATGGCATCAATGTTCTGAGGTGAATCCATCTCATCTAGGCTCTGCAACTATAATCAAACTCGGCCAATGTAACCACGGTGGAATTCATTCACATTATTGTTATTGTATCAACAAGATTGTAAGACTGTAATTTGCAATCTAGTTCGAAATAAAATCCTATGTTATGATTTTAATAAAATAACAGGTTTTTCTATCATTGTCATTTCTTTATGAATTTTGTTGTGTATTCTAAAGGCAGAGTGCATCTTTGTAATTGAATATTTTTTTTACAGCCTGTACATCTACATCAATTTGACTTGTAGATTATTCTTCATTTCCTATAGGTTTCTCTTTGGGTTTATAGATTTTGACTTTATCAATTAGTAATGTTGAGACATGTTCAAATTCTATTTGGGATTCTATATGGGATTGATAACATATGTTATACTAATGTTCAATTGGGTTCATAGCATTTGTGTTATCAGACTATATTTATTTAACTCTATTCCACACATATTCATTTATATATATAATTTTATAAATATTAAAAAATAAATTGTTATTATTGGAAGAAAAAAATATCACACAATTAT
This sequence comes from Picea engelmannii, assembly GCA_009831015.1. Taxonomy (NCBI): domain Eukaryota; kingdom Viridiplantae; phylum Streptophyta; class Pinopsida; order Pinales; family Pinaceae; genus Picea; species Picea engelmannii. The sequence continues at coordinate 111,937 of ML820896.1, forward strand.
TTTTTTGAGGTATGATTAAGATGGGTAACACTTTAGAGAAATCCTATTTAAATGAAGAAACCAATTTAGATGGCACAAATTATATGAATTCGAAATTCAAAATGCAGACATTAATGAAAGGGTATAATGTCTAGAGAATATCATGTGGCGATGAAGTTAAGCCAGATGTCATCACAATAGATATAGTTGCGTCAATTCAAGATTGGGAGAAAAAAGAGACTAAGGAAATAATGTTGCTAAGAATGTCCGTAAAATACAATAACATACCTCATATAAGAGACTACAATACATCCAATGAGACATAGACAACAATCAAAGATTTGTATGAGTTGAAGAAAACAAATTAAGTCTTGTCTTTGAAGAGTAATATGTTTTTATGTTAATAGGGAGGAGAATGAAAGTATTAGTGTCTTCATTTCAAGAATCAAAGATATTAAATATAAACTTGGTAATATAGGTGAAAAGGTATCTAGCATTGACTTAGTCACTATAACTTTAAATGGTATGCTATAAGAGTATCAAATGTTTATCACAGGTCTTGCAACAAGGGATACGGTTCCTACTTTTGAAGAGTTGGTAGATATACTTATGAAAGAAGAAGAAAGGTTAAAAAACCTCAATAAAGGGTCTCAAAGTTCTGATCTAGCATTGATGGCGAAAGGGAAACCACCTTTCATAGGAAATCCATGGGAAATAAATAAGAGAAGTAAGCCACCATATGCAAAGACAAAACAAGGTATGACACCACTAAAGTTTGATACGAATGTTAAAAGGAATGATGCATTTTCTTACTATGGAAAGTTTGGACACTATTCTAGAGATTTCTTTAAAAGGAAGTATGATGCAGGAGCATTGCTCCACCTCAGCAAATGCGCCAGCATGCAAACACACAATGGAGAAAGGGAGAGGCATTAAACCTCCCATTTTTAAATTTGAAATAATCCTATACGGATTTTTGTGTTGTAAGGTTGTAAATGCTAGACCATACCTTTGTACAGGTAGTGGTTGGATTGCCTTAAAGGGTTGCTTGTAGCAGGCCCAAATCGTAGTCAGGTCTGGGTAAACATTTATGAATATTCAATGTAATAGATGAAGTTAGGTGAGAGAGGACGAGCTCGCAGAGCCCCACTTTTGTAAGGAGATCTTGTATCATATTTCATTAGGTAGAGGATGATAGAGAGGTCTGGGTAGAGAGGCCTTAGGAGGTAGAATAGTTCTGAGGGAGAGATCTTGAGAGAAATGGGTCTCTGTTACAATCCAGTTTTTGTAAATCATCTGTATAGACACACAAAGATAATAGAAAAGTAGTTTTTCCTGCATATCATGTGTTTATGTATGCTTTATATGTTTTTATGCATTTTCATGGTTTGAATGCGTAACTGGTGAAGTATTGTATGAGTTTCAATTGGTTCTCGTCTTTGATTTTTCGAGTGCAAGGAGTGCACACAGACCGCAAAGACTACATTGACAGAGGTCTAACCTCAATGGAAATCACAGGAGGGATATTGTTGAACCTTCATCATCCAAGTGCAAGGAGTTCACAAGAAGAACTCTATTTCGAGTTCAGAGATAAGAGAAGTTTCCATGAGGGAACTTACATCCTTTCAAGGAGAGAAAGGGACAGAGTTGTTGAATACTCTGGAGGAAGACCTGTGCAAGGAGTGCACCAGGCCAACACTCAGATGAAGTGTTGAAAGATGCAAAAGGGTCGAGTCCCTTAGAAACTGAGCCAGTTGAAAGCTCAAAAGAGGTATCTCAAAAGAGGTAGCACAAAGAGTGTGCATAGAGGCGAACTGTTTCCAAGTTCATAATCTCAGGAGAGACAGTGCAAGTTTGCATGCAGAGTGAAAGTACGCATTAGAGCCAGGGTCAAATTCCATTTCTGAAGATCAAGAGAGATAGTGTTTCTAGAACGTAGACGAGACCCAAATTTACAGGGCTCGCAAAAGAATCAAAGGTTGTAAGCTTCAAAACATTGGAAATCTTCCAAGTTAAGAAGGAAGCAAAAGAAGCTTAGGAGGAGGAGCGACAGTGACTGAAAAATTTGGGCCATCTGATCAGAGTCCAGACAGGAGGAACGCGCACAAGAGGGGATCAGATCTGGGTCGTCAGATCTGAGCGCAGAGGACCAACAGCTGTTGGATCCAAAGAAATATGCACGAGGCTTAACCCTTGTGTATGTAGGAGGGTGGACTCGTCAAAGTCCCGACGTTTCGAAATGATTGGAACCATCCATCATTAGAGGTGACAAGTGGCAACAGATCTGCGATTTTCATGGAATCAAACATCGGGAGATTTGCAAGGAGTAGGGGAGAAAATTCGCGAAAGGAAAAATCCTGAAATCATTCTGGACCGTTGGATCTGGGTGACAGGTGGTGGAGATCCACACACATTGGAGGATCGGGCATCAGGAGAACAAGGTGAAGAAAAGAGAAAATACCTGGGGATCTGGGAGCCGAAACGATCATAGTCGTCTATCGAGAGGGGATGCGTGGCGAGTGATCATCATTTCGCTGACTCGTACATCAGAGAAGTCAAAGAGAAGAATTGCAAGAACTCGTGAAATTCGAGTTCGCAACTTGATAGTGGTCGTTATATCCAGAGGAGTGTGACCATCGATTTGGCACTCTGAAATATCAACATTTCGAGATTTGGGAGAACGGAGGTGAATCGCATCGGAATTTCCCGATACACGAAATCTCGACGCGCTCAAAAGTTGGACCCCAGGTCATGGTGAATGGTCACATGAGCAGAGATAAGGAAAGGAGCCAACAGTCATTAAGACCTTTTTCGGAATTTCAGAAGTCGGGAATGTGGAGGAAGTTGTGACTTGGAAGTTGTAAGTCTCAAAATCTGATACGCGAAGAGATATTTTGGATCGTCGGATCTATAAGGGATACATGACGAAGAATCGTGAACTCTGAGAGAAATAACTATGGGAGAATGCGAAGGAGAAGTTTTAGATTTGAAATATCCAAATTTCGGAGAGCCGGAGTGGCTCTGAGCCGTCAGATCACCCGAAGTGGATCTGAGCCGTCGGACCAGGAGAGGAGACATGGCAGAAATATGTGAACTCCAGGTAAATTTTTGGAGCGGCTCATAGTCGTCGGATTTAGGGGAGACATGGAACATATCCATGCATTCTGGGTGAAGACCTAAAGTAATCCTAGGTTGTCTGATCTAAGAGTACATGTGGCAGAATTTCGTGGATTTGAGGAGAAGAAAAAGGATTTGATATTTGATATCTCAGAAGTCCGGAGGCCCGGATGAGATCTCGACCATCGATTGAGGAGAGGGTCATTGGATTGTTGATCCGAGTTGAAAGGTCAAACATCCGAAGGAGGATCAGAGCTGTTGATTTACGGGACAGGTGTCTGTATATTTTTAACTACGGGAGATTGACATATGGGAGGAGTTGGGTTTGATATTTCAAACACCCAAGGTCTGGAGTTGCGAAGAAGATCACAGTCCTTGATCTAGGAGAAGTAGATCTGGTCTGTATATTGAAAGGCACAGATATAGAGCGTCGATTTCGACGTTATCATCAAGATCATGAGAATGATGATCGAGAAGGATTGCGGGGCCAGGACAAGCTAGTACGTTAACATTCCTTGAGCGGGCCACAATTTCAACCACGGTTTTGATAAGGAGATACGTGGCAGTTGGAGGAGGATCGTGGGGAAAAAAACAGTTTGTCTTGAAACCACTATTTCTCGTGCCTGAAATTGTGTAGTAGCACAAGGGCACATCCCTAGGACATATGAAGGAAGGGGCTAGTGAAGAGGAGATAGCACCCGTAAATTGAGAAGCGCCCAAAGAGCGCGGAGACAGAAGGTGTGGGTATCACAGGGCCTCAACCAAAGGAAGAAAAGGGGCCTGTGTGTAATTTATTTGGGTTCATTCAGGAGCCCAAAGAGTCGATCCAACTCAACATTGGAATGATCCAGAGACCGAGAGATCGCAGAGCCCAAGACGAAGAGGGGGGCTGCATCAAGTGGTATCAAAGCACATAATTGATTTATGTAGGCAAAGGAGGTAATCAGAAGACCGATCCTTGCTTACAGATAATGAACAAAGGATAGACGGTGAAAGGAGGTGACCTGATAACATCGGTTGGTATCACAAGAAGGAGTTTTCCTGTAAACAAAAAGGTGAAGGAAGTAGAGTATTGATTCTCTGTGAGAAGGTTGTTTCATGAGCACAACAACAAAATTTTAAACAACCAGGTAAGATGTGAGAGAATATGGAGATGCTCGCGGATGAAGAGTAATCCATAGACTTGCTAGGAGGGAAGGTAGAAGGTGGAAATGTCTACTGAAGGCCATGAGTGTGGTCGAAGAGAGGGCCACAAGCATAAATTAAATCTAGAGATAGATCTGGAGTTCAATGAGATAAGATTCAGAATGGAGAAGCTCACATTTGAAATGCAACAGGATGAAAAAGCGCATTGGGTGTATGAATGGCCCATGAAGAAGAAGGTGAAGTGGCCATTAAAGAATTTTTTGGCCAGATAACAATGAAGTCTGATGAGAAGGTGGTTGAGGCATGCTGAAAACCTCAGTGAACCAGAGGAGGGACTAATTCACATCTATGAACCAAAGACTAGGAGAAATATCAACAACAAGGAGGAGAGGAGGTTAGATGAAGATCTCATAAACTGCCAGGTAGACAGAAATGTAATTTCAAGTTCCAGGTGGGAAATGGAAATAGACCAAGTGGAGGTATCGTATACTTCCAGGGGAGTAGTGATGAAAGTTCAGATTTCGATGTGGGTAAAGAGATGGGATCGATTGATCTAATAAACTGTCAGGTGGGCAGCAGAAAATTCCCAAATTGTGAGGTGGGCAGGGAGGAAGAGATGAGACTTTTTGAAAGTCTCGGCAACTTAGAAGTGAGTTCACATCAGCAAGGAGCGCTGATAAATGGATATTCATGTGGGTTTGCAGACCACGTGAATTAAGATGATGAGAAGTTAGAAACTTCCACCATAAAAGGAGAAGATCAGAAGAGTATTTTGATCATTGGAGGGATCAAAGAATTCCTACCAAATAGCCAAGTAAAGGCCAGTGCACAGGATGAAGGTGCAACAACAGAGGAAAGACAACCAACAGTGACTTTCATGATGAAGGAGTAGATATCTGAAACTGTCCAAGGAGAAGAGGAGGAGCACACAGTTGAGATGCTCACCCAATGGGAGATAGAATTGAGGATGTTGGAGGATTGGCTGGACAATACAGAACTAGAAGATGACTGCCAGAAGACAGTCATGCAAAATTCAGGAGAAGAGCATTCAACATAATTGCTCAAAATTTTCAGCCAAGAATCTGAACAAGAAATGACTGCAGCATTGGAGCATGCAGCAGAAGAGGAAGCAAAAAACACAGATTTTGTTGAGCTGCATGAGGAATTAGAAGCCTTGGAAAGAGGTGGGCACACCCAATAGGTCAAGTTGGAGGAAGATGGAGGAGCATACCAGCCAGAGGAATGATTGGAAGGAGTTGGAGACATGCCAGCACAAGAGGGAGCCGAGCAGCAGCTTGTTGAGGAGAATGTGGAATTGAAGTCTGCAGTAGAGTGGCAACTCAATCCCACAAGGGGAGATAAAGACAACATGGGGGATCAAGTATATCTTCCCACTGATAATTATGGGAAGAAGGAACTACAGCAGAGAGGACTGCATAAGAAGAGACAGCCATTGGAGCAGTTGGATAGAGTGATAGGGGAAATTAGGAAGTTGATGTTAAGGTCAATAGAAGCAGTCAGCCAAAAGGAGTTGAACAGAAGAGAGACTACCATAGCAGTAGGGAAGAAACAGAAGAGGAAAAAGAAGCAACATCATAGCTGGAGAGGAGCAAGGGACACTCCAGAAGTGAATTTGGGATCCAGGAGGATTTCAACACTGAAGAAGAGGAGCTCATTTTTTTTCCTAGCAGGGGAGTATGATGCAGGAGCATCGCTCCACCTCAGTGAATGTGCCAGCATGCCAAAACACAAACACACAATGGAGAAAGGGAGAGGCATTAAACCTCCCATTTTTAAATTTGAAATAATCTTATACAGATTTTGTTGTTGTAAGGTTGTAAATGCCAGACCATACCTTTGTACAGGTATTGGCTGGATTGCCTTAAAGGGTTGCTTGTAGCAGGCCCAGATCGTATTTAGGTCTGGGTAAACATGAAACTTCAATGTAATAGATGAGGTTAGGTGAGAGAGGATGAGTTCGCAGAGCCCCTATTTTGTAAGGAGATCATGTATTAGATTTCATTGGGTAGAGGATGATAGAGAGGTCTGGGTAGAGAGGCCTTAGGAGGTAGAATAGTTCTGAGGGAGAGAGCTTGAGAGAACTAGGACTCTGTTACAGTCCAGTTTTTATAAATCATCTGTATAGACACACAAAGATAATAGAAAAGTCATTTTTCTTGCCTATCGTGTGTTTATGTATGCTTTATATGTTTTTATGCATTTTCATGGTTTGAATGTGTAACTGGTGAAGTATTGTATGAGTTTCAATTGGTTCTTGTCTTTGAGTTTCTAAGTGAAAGGAGTGCACATAGTCCACAAAGAGTGCGTTGACACAGGTATAACCTCAAGGGAAATATCAAGAGGGATATCGTTGAACCTTCATCAGCCAAGTGTAAGGAGTGCACAAGAAGAACTCTATTTTGAGTTCATAGATAAGAGAAGTTGCCATGAGGGCACTCACATCCTTTCAAGGAGAGAAAGAGATAGAGTTGTTGAATACTCTGGAGGAAGACCTGTGCAAGGAATTCACCAAGCCAACACTCAGATGAAGTGTTGAAAGACGCAGAAGGGTCGAGTCCCTTAGAAACTGAGTCATTCAAAGCTCAGAAGAGGTAGCACAAAGAGTGTGCATAGAGGCGAACTGTTTCCAAGTTCGTAAGCTCATGAGAGAAAGTGCAAGTTTTCACAAAGAGCGCAAGTATGCACCAGAGCCAAGGTCGAATTCCATTTTTTAAGCTCAGGAGAGATAGCATTTCCAAAACGCAGACGAGACCCAAATTTACAGGGCTTGCAGAAGAATTGAATATCGTAGCCTTCGAAACATTGGAAATATTCCAAGTCAGGAAGAAAGAAAAATAAGCTCAGGAGGAGGAGGGACAGTGACCATTGCATCGACACTGTAAAATTTGGGCCATATGATCAGAGTCCAGACAGGAGGAGCGCTCAAAGGAGGAGATCAGATCTGGTTCGTTAGATATGAGCGCAGAGGACCAACAGTCATTGGATCCAGAGGAAGACGCACAAGGATTAACCCTTGTTTATGTAGGAGAGTGGACTCGTCAAATTCCTGACATTATGAAATGATCGGAATCGTCCATCGTTAGAGGTGGCAGGTGGCAGCAGATCTGGGGTGTTTATGGAATCAGACATTGGGAGATTTCCAAGGAGCAGGGGAGCAAACTTGCGAAAGGCGAAATCGCGAAATCATTCTAGACCATTGGATCTGAGGTGATAGGTGGAAAATATCCACACACATCGGAGGATCGAGCACTAGGAGAAAAAGGTGAATATAAGAGCAAATACCCGGGGAGCTAGGAGCCGAAACGATCCTACTTGTCGATCGAGAGGGGATGCGTGGCGAGCGATCAACGTTTCGCTAACTCGCACACCAGAGAAGTCAAAGGGAAGAATTACAAGAACTCACGAAAGTCAAGTTCGTGACTTGATAGTGGTCGTTAGATACATAGGAGTCTGACCATCGATTTGGCACTCCAAAATATCGACATTTTGGGATTTGGGAGAACGGAGGTGAATCGCATCGGAAGTTCCCGATACGTGAATTCCCGACATGCTCGAAAGTCGGACCCCAGGTCATGGTGAATAGTCACATGAGCGGAGATAAGGACAGGATCCAACAATCATTAAGGCCTTTTTGAAAATTTCAAAAGTCGAGAATGTGGAGGAAGTTATGACTTGGAAGTCGCAAGTTGTGAAATCCCAATACACAAAGAGAGATTCTGGACTGTTAGATCCAGAAGGGACACGTGGCGAAGGATCATGAAATCCGGGAGAAAGCACTCTGGGAGAACATGAAGGAGAAGTTTGAGATTTTAAATAGTCGAAGTCTAGAGAGATGTAATGGCTCTGATCCCTCAGATCACCCAAAGTGGATCTAAGTCCTCGAACCAAGAGAGGATATGTGGCAAAAATCTGTGAACTCCGAGTAAAGTTATGGAGCGGTTCATAGTCGTTGGATTTATGGGAGACATGGAATGGATCCATGCACTCTGGGTGAAGACCCGAAGTAATCCTAGGCCGTCCAATCTAAGAGGACACGTGGCAGGATTCTGTGGATTTAAGGAGAAGAAAAAGGATTTGAGATTTGAGATCTCAGAAGTCTGGAGGCCCAGAGGAGATCTTGATCGTCGATCAAGGAGAGGGTCGTTGGACCGTTGATCCTAGTTGAAAGGTCAAACATATGAAGGAGGAGAAGAGTCGTTGATTTATGGGACAGGTGTCCATAGATTTTTAACTATGGGATATTGACATACGGGAGGAGTTGGGTTTGATATTTCAAACACCCAAGGTCCGGAGTTGCGAAGAAGATCACAGTCATTGATCTAGGAGAAGTATATCTGGTCTATATATTGAAAGGCACAGATCTAGACTTTCAATTCAAACGTTATCATCAGGATCGTGAGATCGACTATCGAGAAGGATTGTAGGGATAGGACAAGCTCGGACGTTAACATTCCTTGAGAGGGCTGCAATTTCAACCACGATTTTGACAAGGAGATATGTGGCAGCTGGAGGAGGATTGTGGGGCGAAAAGAAGTTTGTCTTGAAACCACTATTTACCATGCTTAAAATCATGCAGTACCACAAGGGCACAACCAAAGGACATATGAAGGAAGGGGCTAGTGAAGAGGAGCTAGCGCCCGTAAATTGAGAAGCGCCCAGAGAGTGCGGAGACAGAAGGTGTGTGTATTACAGGGCCTCAGCCAAAGGAAGAAAAGGGGCCTGAGTGTAATTTATCTGGGTTCATTCAGGAGCCCGAAGAGTCGATCCAACTCAAAATTGGAACGATCCAAAGACAGGTAGGTCGCAGAACCCCGAAAAGCTGAGGGGGGTTGCATCAAAGTATCACGAATCCAAACATAGAAACATAAGGCATACTGGTCATTTTTCTAATGGAGGATAAACAATGAATGATGACTTCAAAAATATCATATTATTTATTTCAGATGCTTCCTTGTCCATTGAAACAGATGACTAAAATCCATGGTTTGTTGATTATGGTGCCTCCATACATATGCATTATACAAGGATTGGTTTGAAAATTATCACGAAACAAATAATTGTGCAGATATATATCTTGTGTATGATCGTTCACATCAAACTAAAGGATATGGTGATGTATATATGACATTACCAAATGGCTGCGTTAAACATATTCAAAATGTGATGTATGTGCCTAGTATAAAGAAGAACTTAATCTCAGTTTTTACCATAACAGATCAATATTTGAAGGTAGTGTTTTTAATGTCAGATTGTGTAGTATATAAGATTGATGTGAAGAGAAAGAGTCATCAAGCATTGGCATCCTCAACCATGACAACAAAAGTTTTGTCACCAAAGGTATGGCCACATTAACTATCATGATTTGTTACTACTTCAAAAACAAGGAATGGTGGAAGGACTTCCATTACTTGAGAATAAATATTTTGCATGTGAAGGGTGTGCATTAGGGAATATGCATAGGGAAGAATTCCCTACTCATACAGATAAAATAAAAAGAGATATTCTTGAACTTGTGCACACAAATGTATGTGGTCATATGCAGACAAGACCACTTGGTGGAGCATACTATTTCTTGATATTTATTGATGATTGCACAAAAAGTACACGTGTTTATTTTTTGAGAAAGAAAAGTGATGTATTTGAATACTTTAAAGAGTTTAAAAATACGGTTGAGAATCAAATAGGAAAATACATCCTAATCCCCCGATCAGATCAAGGGGTAGAGTATACATCATGTGCATTCATCAAGTACTTAAAATCCCATGGAATTGTACAACAGTATACGGTGCCACATACTCCGCATCAGAATGGAGTAGCTAAGAGAAAGAACATAACCTTAGAGGAATGTGCAGGAAGCATGATAAAAGGTAAAAATCTTACTAATGATTTTTGGGTTGAACTTATTAGTACTACTATTTATTTGAAAAATAGAAGTCCAACTAAAAGTTTAAACAATAAAACTCCTTTTGAAGCTCTTTATGGTTATAAACCAACATCAAGCCATTTAAAAATATTTGGAAGCAAAGATTTTTCTCATGTTCCTAAAGAATATAAGAAAAAACTAGATGCAAAAGCAATCAAGTGCATTTTTATTGGTTATTGTTCTGATCACAAATCATATAATATGTTTGATCCCTACACACATAAAGTTTTTGCAAGTAGAGACATGTGTTATTTCATGATCATGTCGATGAATGCCATAAAGTGGAAAATTATGATGCATGGTATATTCATTATGATCATGATGAAAATGTCAAAGAAGAAGAAGGTGGTGAACAAGAACATAAACATGAGGAAGAATCCAGAGATAAGGACATTACAAGTAGCCAAAGTACACCAAGAAGAGGAGAAGATTGACCACAAACCATAACAAGAGGTGAAAGAAGTGAAGCACCAAGGAGGTCATCATGCCAAACTCAACTACCTAAAAAGTATAAAGATTATGCTTTGATGGCTGAGGTAATGAATTTCATGGATCCTTTTAATTTTGAACAAGCTAAAGAGCATAAAGAATGGAGAGATGCAATGAAGGAAGAGTATGAGTCCATAATGAAAAATAATGCTTAGGAATTAACAAAATTGCCTAAAAATAAAGTTCCCATAGGATCCAAATGGTTGTTCAAACCCAAATTTAATGTCGATGGAAGTATAAGGGTGAGTACAAGCTAATGATGGTCTCTCATCATGCGTTAGTGGCAATGCAAACCTGTAAAAACAACAATATGTTAACTTGGAGGGATTATTCAAGGTACTTTTACAATCAATTTGAATATGGTGTAAGAAAATGAAACATACGAAATTGAATTATCTTTCTGAATATACAACTTGTATTCATAGAAATTGTGAGTAACTATGTAAACTTTGATTTTTTCTAACAATGGTATCTTATTTTTCCAACAAAATATAATGTATATGTTTTTGTTCGTGCAGGTATTGAGTACCTTAATGATGGAATTTCATTCCAAAAAATTGTATACTTGTAGAGAATCTATTTTTCTTGTCCCATGTATTTTTTAGAAATTTTTCATATTAATTTTATATTTTGTTTTAAATTATCAAAGTCAATATATGCCTGAAATTACAACATCTTTTGTTCGTGCGGGCTGAGAGGGTCTTAACATGACTAAACCATTTGTTTTTAGATCATATATATCAGTCTCCTCTAGTGTCACATATAACTCATTCGATAAATGGTTAAGCCAACAAAAAGTTATAGCATAAATAAGAGATATATGTATTCTTGGATTTTGATATATGCGAAGACAAAAATAGATTAAAAATAGTAAAATATATTAATTCTTTTTAAAAATTGTATATTTGGAATCTACACACCCAACTCTATATGTGTCTGTGGTTTTGTCAATAACTGAATTGTGTAGCCTATAGAAAAATAACATCAAAAATAGAGATGTGGAGAGGAATTCATAAAAATGGAGATTTTTATGTATTTGCAAACCAAACCACTAGGTTTGTCATCCCGAACCTAAATTTGAGGCAACCAACTCAGCAAACATGTATCCTAGAGTTGTCACACCTACCCGAAAAAATTTGAAATTCAAATAATGCACTCTAGCTTTAATAACGCTCGCACATTCCTAAAGCATGCACACGTTCCTAAAACACGTGCATGTTATTAGAAATAGGAACGTGTGTGCATTCCTGTTAATACAAATAAATTATCTCTCTCTCTCTATCTATCTCT
>ML820896.1:130804-152761 GCA_009831015.1 Picea engelmannii
ATGGAGAGGTTAAGATAATATCTCAATAGCACACCAAATAAGGATTTCACAAATCCAACTCTCAAACAACCTCTTAAGAATAAGATTAAACAGCTCATGTAGAGATTGACTCTACTTCTCAATACATGAGCATGCATATTAGATAAGTAGGAATTATATATTCCAACACTCTCCTTTAATGACTACTTATCTAAATATTTATGTGGTCATATCTTCATCACTGTCAAGGCTTCAATCTTTCGAACTTTCTTCAGCTTCCTCTTGTACCTACATATGATTATTGACGTCCATATAAAAAATAATCCATCTACCAGAATACATGGGTCATCAGTCATTGTAACCACCAGTTCTCTAGGAATTCTTTTTAGCTACATGGTTCATCAACATATTAAGCTCTCCCTTAATCATAATTTGTTCCATCACATCTGAGATAAATCCATCTCAGATTCCCCCCCTTAATTGAAGATTCAATTTCTCCTACTCAACGTCAAGCTTAAACACGAGTCCACTTGCCACCCTCGTACCTATTCGAGTGGTTAATTCCACAACTTGATGCCACATCCTCTCTATGATGAGAGGGATAGCTATGTGTGAATCTGCACCACAACACATATGCCTGAATAGTAGGGTTTACAACAAACATGGGGAACTAACTTGCCTATGGATAAGAATTACATCTTGGACCAAAAACTCTTTGGAGTGTCGGGTACAACCGATCATGCACTCCTACAACATTATAATCAAGTACACACAAATTATCATAACTCCAAAGCCCATTTACATCATTTCATTATTGACCAAGACACACATAACCACTTGATACCATTAAGAGAAGATTCACACAACTTAAATGACATAACTATGCACACCTTCAAACAAAATTGTGTACAACTTAAACGGCATAACCATGAGTCTGGTGGAATGGGAATGGGCACATACACCTCACTTCGCTATAACACAATCAATGCATTTGGACAACAACGTCCTCCAGGACAACGCACAACCAAGACTCTCTTCCTCTTCGGATGGCGACTCCTCAAAACACGGTTTCCTAATTTCATGATCTGGATTTTATGAGAAGAACGAAATGACTACAGATTATTAACAGGTGCTTAACAAAAAATAACAAAGATACAGTAAAATTGGTCTTCTATTCAATAAGGAAATAAGATGGAACTGTAAAATGCAGCGGAAACAAGCTTGTTGGAATGGTGGTGGCTTATCTCTGAGAAGAGATGTGATGATTGTGCTCATTCGCAAGAAGATGATTACAATGAAGCTCTGAAGGCATTTTTACATTAATTAGGAATGCCAAAAACCCTAGAAATCCAAAAACCTAACCCTAGGAGATGAAGCGCCAAAAATCATGTGGGCCCCATTTAGGTAAGTTAGTACATCAACTTCCCGAGGTCGTAACTTTTGCATATGATATTTGTTTTAGGCATATGATAGCTCATTGGAAAGGTATCGTCAAGGATATTCATTTTAGGGGAAATATCAAAGGAATTTGTATATACTCCCCGTTTTCCGAAAAAAACATCGTTTAGGGCCTCAAAACGGCTCCGAAAGTGAAAAACTGTTAAAAATAGTAAATTACCAAAATTGCCAGAAAATTGTTTTGAGACAGTTAGAAAAGGTGGGTGGCCACCGATATCCGCATGGATCAATCCTCCCTCCTTAGGAATCAATGGTACCCATTGCGTTGATTTCCCCCATCAGATGAGGAAATTTCTGTTGAATTTGGCCCGGGGTGAGCCACTTGCCTTGGTGCAGGAGCTGCCCTGCTTTGATGACTCGATAAAGTTGGATCCTTTGTTGTCGAGTTCCCTTGAACTGTGTGTCCACAATATTATCACTAGATTCTTTTTGTATGTAGTTGGGGTTGATCTCTTTTGGTGTCAGTTGTTCTGCTACTTCTAAGGTGTTCAATAATGGTGGGAAATAAGGGCAAAGGAGATCCACGTTGAACATTGGGTGCAAGCCAAGGAAAGGAGGAATGTTGAGCTCAAAATAATTATTGCCCATGGCCTTGGTGATGGTGTATGACCATAACGGAGTGGGTGAAGCTTCTGATGGGGTCCTGTAAGGCATTCTTTCTGCAAGTGCAACCAAACTTTGTTTCCCACCTGAAACTTATGTGGCACCCGATGTTGATCATGGCACTGCTTGTACTTGTCATTGGACTTTTGTAGGATATCATGAACCTATTGGAGGATGTGTTGGATCCGCTCAATGAACCAGGTGGCTTTTTCAACTTCAGTTAGAGCAAGAGATGAGTCGGTCGAGGTGACCGCAAGGGGAAGTGCAACATCTATGGGACCCAATGGATGGAATCCCAACCCCACCTGAAAGGGGTTGTGGCCGATTGAACTATGCAGGGCTCAGTTGTAGCTATGTTGGACATAGGGAAGGCTCTCATCCCATGTGTGAGGGTGCTTGGAATTATACATGCGAAGGATATGCACAATCATTCGATTTATGACGTTGGTTTGGCCATCTGTCTGGGGGTGGAAGGTTGTGGATTTGGTGAGCTTTGTGTCCAGTAGTGACTAGAGGCTTGAACAGAATGTGCTGAGAAATCGACTGTCCTAATCTGAGACAATGGTTTGTGGGATTCCCAAATGTACCTAGACTCGTTCAAAGAGAATCTTGGCAGTGGCCTCTGCTGTGATGCTTTTCTTCCAGGGAACTAGAATTGCCATCTTAGAAAAGTGATCAACAACCACAAAAACACAGTCATTTCCCTACTTGGTGGATGGGAGGCCCAACATGTAGTCCATTAAGATGGATTCCCATGGCCTGCCAGGAGTAGGAAGAAGGGTGTACAGACCCTGTTTCTTAGTGGTCAGTTTGGCAATAACGTAGGCAGTGCAGGACCTAATATACTTGCTGACCTCCTGTCGAAGTTTCGTCTAGTGGAAATTTTTCCATAGCATCGCCACTATATTTTCGACGCCAAAGTGTCCTACAACCCGACTGTAGTGGGCTTCCCAGATCAGTTTTTCTCACTCACTTGATGGAACATAGATATGGCCCAGACGATACAACAACCCATCCTGAAGATGGAAATTATCGACAACTGCGTTTGCACACAACATTTGGTAGGTGGTGGTGAAGTCTGGGTCTATCTCATAGAGTTGGGGCCATCCAGAGGTCTCATGGCCGCAAGAGTCTAGCACCGTGGTGAGTGCCACGACTGGCGGTCTGCTAAGGCAATCAACGACGTGATTGGTGCTTCTTGTTTTATACTTGATGTTGAGGTGGAATTACTGCAAGTATGTGGACCACCTTTGATGGTGGTCATTCTGAAAATTTCCTTGTGTCTGCATGAACTGAAGTGGCTTATGATTAATGTGGATGATTGTCTCCTTCCCAAGAATGTAATGTATCCACTGGCGGCAGGCTTGCACAATGGAGTATATTTTTTTGTTGTAAGTAGGGTACTTATGGACAACATATGATAGTGCCTCACTATGATAGGCCATGGGGTTGTCGTGCTGAGTGAGAATGGTGCCCACATCATAGTCTAAAGAATCTTTCTCGATCTCAAAGGGTTGTTGCAGGTCTTGTAGTGAAATTAATGGGGTTGAGCACAAGCGTTGCTACAAATCATCGAATGCTTGTTGTTGGGACTGGCCCCACACAAATTTTTCCTTACCACCACCCCTAGTTATTTGGCTTATGGCCCATACAATATGGGAGAATCTCAACATGAACCTGTGGTAGAAATTGGCAAGGCCCAAGAAGCTTTGAAGCTCAGTGAGTGTGGTTGGGTCTGGCCAGTCATGGATGACTTGGATCTTGGCTGGATCCACATGTACGCCATGTTGATCAACAATGTAGATCGGGTAATGGACCCTATCCATGCCAAAGGATCATTTTTCCAAGTTGTTTTATAGCTTGTACTGTTGCAGGGTGTGTAGAAACTGTTGAATATGTTGCAAGTGTTTGACCCAAGTCTTGTTGTAAATGAGAATGTCATCCAGATACACCACTAAAAAATTATTGGTGAATGGTCACAAGATATCGTCCATCATCCTCATGAAAGTGGTTGGAGTATTTGTCAAACCAAAGGACATGACCAACCATTCAAAAAGACCTTCATTTGGCTTGAAGGCAATCTTCCATACATATGTTTGTTCTATTGGGATATTGTGGTAGCCAGACTTCAGATCAATCTTACTTAAGCATTTGGCCCCCGTGAGTTGATCAATGAGGTCATCGATTCGAGGAATCAGGTATCGGTTTCTGACTATGATTTTATTCAGAGCTCGGTAATCAATGCAGAGTCGTCAGGTTCCATATTTATTCTATACCAACACGATTGGGCTCCCGCAAGGTGATGATCTGGGACAGATGTGACCCTTGTGGATCAATTCTTAGATCTGTCACTTGATCTCCTCATTCTCTAGCATAGAGCAACGATATACTAGCCCATGGGGCAGCGGTGCGTCAGGGGTCATATCGATGGGGTGCTTGACCTTGCAGTGCAGAGGTACCCCGGTAGGTGAGGAGAAGATATCTAAGTATTCTTCCATGACCTTATCTACTTGCTTTTATTGTGTGGAGAGGTCGGCCGCAGAGACCCTGGATGTGGCTTTGATCTTTCGCTTATTCTGAGAGCGAATCATGAAGAAGAAAAACTTCCCCATCTGAGAGATGACCTTCCTGCATTGCTTAGCAGAGATCAAGGAAATAACACTAGGTGGGTCTGCCTCGGGTATCCTATATAATTTCATGTTCAAAGTAATAATAACACTACAAGGCCTAGAGTCATATACAACATGACGTTTCCATAAATAAGATTGGCCCAAAATAACTTCACAAACTTCGAGAGGAACAACATCACACAATACCTCGTCTTTGAAGGGCTTGATGTTGTACGACATTCGACCCTTGGCTGACACAAAGATCGCTTCCTTGGCAGAGCCATCCAATGGTGTAGGGTTGTGGGTGTGACATTGTCGGTAGGGCCAACCGCTTGACGACCTCTGCTAAGATGAGGTTCTTATGGCTACTGCTATCAACGATGAAGTGCAGTGTGGTGCCTTTTACCCACATATGTGAATGGAAGAGACGTTCTCCTTCTTTTGGCTTGTCTCGTTCACCAGATTGGAGCTTGGTGGTAGCAATGGTGGCATTGTGTTCCACGTCAATGATCTCTATTCCCATTTCTGGTTCTGGCTCAGAGTCATAACCCGCATCTGATTCAGAGGATTTCACTTCGGCCACCAATGACTTCTTTGAGGGGCAGTTAGTAGTGTTATGCCAAGGGCTCTTATGGAAGTCGCACCACTTCTTGGTATATTTCTTTGTCTTTTCGGTGTCCCTCTTTGCTTGCGGCTTGGACTAGTTGTCCTGATACTGTCCATATTTTCTCTGACCTTTGTTATATGGGTTTGGGCCACCCGTTCCTCGATTTTGTTGTGAAGGGATTCCCAGGCCCAAATTGTCGCGTCATTTGTTTAAGATTCTGCTCGATTTTGATGGAATATCGATAGGACGCACCCAAGGATGAGATGTCCAGAAATCCCATTTCAGTCTGAATGTATCTATGCAAAGCACCGTGATACTTGAGCACCATATTTCACTCTAAATATTTGATACCCAGCTTGATGCACAAGGTATGGAAGATATTTGTGAAATCTGGCACTGTTTAGTCTCTTTCTTGTCACAGTGTGGTCCATTTGGTATACAAGTCGTCATAACTTCCAACAAGGTATTATTGTTCCTTAATAGCATCCCTGAAGGATTCCCAAGTGGTCGTGATTGTAAATAATGAGGGTTCCTCTGTTTCCTTTTTCTCACAGAAATTTTCCCACCAATCTTTGACATGGGGAACGACTTTGAGGAGCACAAAAGTAATCTTTTCTCTATTCGAAAAGTTATGGACAAAAAAATACCCTTCTAGTATATTCAACTACTTGTCTACAACATCTTCGTCTATATGACCTTCAAATATAATAATATCGAATTTTATTTGTACCTTGAAGGGGACGACGCCTCCGCTCGAAAAAAATGTGTCGTCTGTTGGTAGCCACCGAAGGATTTGCATGAAACTATCCATCATATCGTTCCTTTGTTGCATGAGGGCTTCCTCAATCAACAGTTTGAAAGGATCTCCTATCCCGTCATCCTTCTTTTCTCCTTCCATGAGAGATCACTTGGGCGTGCGAGATATTTTTTCCATAAGAGAAACAATCTCGAGACCCAACTCTTTATACTCCGACCTCGTTGGGGACATGCATTAAGACGACAAGGAGAAGACCGCTCTGATACCAATGATCCGGATTTTATGAGCAGAAAAAAATGAATACATATTATTAATAGGTGCTTAACAAAAAATAACAGAGATGCAATAAAACTAGTTTTCTATTCAATAAGGAAATAAGTTGGAACTGTAAAATGCAGTGGAAACAAGCTTGTTGGAATGGTGGCGGCTTATCTTTGAGAACAGATGTGACAACTGCGCTCATTCGCAAGAAGATGATTACAATGAGGCTCGGAAGTCCTTTTTACAATAAACAGGAATTTCAAAAACCCTAGACATCCAAAAACCTAACCCTAGGAGATAAAGTGCCAAAAGTCACATGGGCCCCATTTGGGTAAGTTAGTACATCAACCTCCTAAGGTTGTAACTTTTGCATACAATCTCTGTTTTAGGCGTATGATAGCCCGTTGGAAAGGTATCGTAGAGGAGATTCATTTTAGGGTAAACATTGAAGGAACTTCCATATTTATCTCTTTTTTCCCAAAAAACATCGTTTAGGGCCTCAAAACGGCTCCGGAAGTGAAAAACTGCTAAAAATAGTAAATTACCAAAATTGCCAAAAAATTGTTTTGAGCCAGTTGGAAAAGGTGGGTGGCCACTGATATCCACCTATATCACTCATTGATGAAGAAACAAACAACGATCCCTTCACTTGGTCTAATAGACGCTCGGGGGCCCAACATATTTCTAGCAGATTAAACCATTTTCTAATTTCAAAAGCCATCATGTTGGATGGTCTAGATTGGAATTCCACGGTCATCGACACCCCGGGTTCGGATCACTGGTCGATTATCCTATCAATAAACATCAATGGAACCCCAATCAAAAATCCCTTCCGCTTTGAAAATTTCTAGTTGACACACCCGAAATTTCAAGCTAACATCAAGCTCTGGTGGGAAGAAGCGTCCATCCCAACAGGGACCCCAATGTATAGATTTCAACAAAGGATAAAAAACCTCAAACAACATCTGAAATCTTGGAACAAGTACACCTTCAACAACATCTTTCATGCTCAGGAAATTCTCAATCAGAAAATGCAAAGCCTCCAACAACGGATCAGATCTCAAGGCCTCATTGATCCCCTAAAGGAGCAGAAGGCTCTACTAAGAAACCAGTTGGCATAAAGACGGGCGCAGGAGGAAATACGTTGGAGACAAAAGTATAACATCCAGTTGTTGAAAGAGGGGGGGAAAATACAAAAAAAATTCACAGATCTATGGTCCAGCGACGCCAAACTAATCACATTACTTAGTTGGTCTCAAAAAAAGGAACATAAATTCAAGAGTACACAGATATAGAAAAGGAAATTCTTTCCTACTACAAAAACCTCCTTACGGAACCCCCTGTACATCACTCGTGTGAGATTGACTCCATCCTCAAGAATATCCCTAAGGAGGTCACCAAAGAACAGAACAAGGCTCTCATGAGACCTATTACATAGGAGGAAGTCGATCAATCTCTTAAGGACACCCCGTTGGGCAAGGCTCCTGGGCCGAATGGGTTCACTATTGATTTCTTCCACAACTGTTGGAGCATCATCTGTGAAGATGTTTGGGAAATCATTGAGGACTCTAGAATATCTAGGCAGGTCCTCCAAGCCCTCAATGCAACCTTTCTCACTCTCATACCCAAAGATAACAACTCTACTTCCCCTTCGCATTTCCTTCCCATTGCACTTTGCAATTGCATTTACAAACTCTTAGCAAAGATCATCGCAACATGCCTGAAGACAATACTACCTTTCATAATCTCTCCAGAATAGTCGGGCTATGTGGAGGGTAGAAAAATTATGGACAGTGTCATCTTGTCCCACGAAGTCATCCCCTCACTCCATTCGACCAAATCACAAGGTATGTTTCTAAAACTAGATCTCTCTAAAGCCTTTGATAAATTAAGCTACAAATACTTACATTGAACTCTCCTAGCCTTTCGTTTTAAACCCTTGTGGGTCTCATGGATTTTCAACCTCACCTCATCAGCCATGTTCTCCATACTAATCAATCACATTATGTCCAAACCCTTATCCCCCTCTAGAGGAATAAGGCAAGGCGACCCACTTTCGCCCTTTCTTTTCATCATTATGGCGGAAGGGATGAGTCAAGGCATCAAAGTAGCCATTACCAATCATTCCCTCTCGGGCCTCACCCCCCATGGAATTTCTCCCCCCATCTCCCACAGGCAATTCATAGACGACATACTCCTAATGGGGGTACCCATAGCACGAGAAGCCCTATGCATCAAGTCTCTCATCAATGTTTTTTGCGAAGCTTCCGGCATGAAAGTGAATCTTTCCAAATATCAAATATTCTTTTTCAACACACCTATCTAGATCCAACACCACATCATGTAGTTACTAGGGTTTACCTGTAGCGTCCTCCCCTCCACTTACTTGGGCAACCCCCTTATTGATAACCCACTAAGAAATAATTCCTGGGACTCTTTGTTTTCCATCTTTCGAAAGAAACTCTCCCTGTGGACCTTCCAATCCCTCAATCTTCCTGGTCGCTTCATCCTCCTCAAGTCTGTCCTTCAAGCCCTTCCAGTCTATGCCTTCTCAGCTCTGGTGGCCCCAAAATTCACCCTGAGCACCTTAAGGAATCTCCAAAGGAGCTTCCTTTGGCAAGGTCCCAACGAAGGACACAAAATAACTTTGGTTAGCTGGAAAAAATTCTTCAAACCAAGGAAAGCAGGGGGTCTCAGCCTCAGAGACCCATCTCTTATCAACAAGGTCCTCAGAGAAAAAATTTGGTGGAGATGGTTAAAAATACCACAAGATCGTTGGGCGCGTCTTTGGAGGAAAAAATACACCCCAACAATCCTTAAAAGGGATCTCATCAAGTGGAATGGCCAGAGCCTTGGCTCACTCATTTGGAACATAGCCAGGAACAACAAGGGACTCATAACATGTCACTCTTTCTGGGAACTGCAAAGTGGTACTTTAGCTCTATTCTGGAGTGACTCTTGGCAACAACTTCCAGCCCTGAACATTGATCCCACTTTGAGCGCCCTCATCCCCTTCACAACAGACGCAGGCCTCCTAAAAGTGTCAGATTTTTGGAATCTGGAAGCTACAAGAAACATCTGGCGCATTTGGAAAAACTCCCACGAAGCTTTGAACATCCACCTTGAAGTAAACATTCAACCTTTGCAGGATCACCTTGATTCAAGAAAAATCTTGAGAAAACAAGGGGATGACATCCTCAGATGGGGACACATGACCACGGGTACCTTCAATATACAAGAAGCTTACTACCTCAGAGCAGGCCATAAATCCTTACCAAAAGAAGAGGTCTGGGGAAAGATCTGGGAAGCAAATTCCTGGCCAAAAAATTAGTACCTTCCTTTGTCTAACTGCGCACAACATTCTCATTTTGGATAACTTAAGGAAAAGGGGCTTCATTGGTCTTTCTTGGTGTCAATTATGCGACAGGGAGGAGGAAACTCAAAATCATCTCCTAAATTTGTGCTCATGCAGTTCCTGCATTTGGTATCACAGCGCCAACCTCATGAGAACCACAGACAGGAACCATACAGGCATCCGAGAGACCATAGAAGGCTAGAGAGGTTCCATTTTTCAGTCCCCCATCCTTAACAGAATTTGGCAGCTTCTACCGGGCTTCATCCTTTGGAGAATCTGGAAGGAACGAAATTGTCGAATTTTTAAATCAGCTTCCAGGAATTGGTAGGACGTTTGGACTACAATCCATTCAAACATCAAAGAAACAATATTTTTGCACCCTTGGATGGACCAAGATTTAAATTGCCCAATGAATGAGCGTATCATCCTAAATTCCTGGCAACTCAATTTCCCTTCCCTTCCCGCCATCCCCTCCATGTTCGTAAGTTGTAAGCTAAGCCCCACTCATTGGGAGGCTACGCCCTCAGGATGCCACAAATTAAAATTCGATGGAGCCTCCAAAGGAAACCCGGGACCTGCAGGATATGGACCAGTCATTCGCAGCAACAAAGGGGAAATTTTCCACATCATCACAGGAAATATGGGGCACAATACCAACAATGTTGCAGAAATTTGGGGGCTCCTCTCTAGACTGCAAACATCCAAAGATAAAGGAGTTTTCCCCATAATAGCAGAAGAGGATTCACAGATTGTCATTAATCTCCTCTCTCATCTTCTCAATGGTGCAGACTCGGAGAAAATATCCCTTAGCTAGACACTCATGAACGGGACTTTCATAATCAAAAACATTCTCCAATCACATTGGGTAATCTTTCCTTCCCATGTTCGAAGAACAACAAATCAAGTTGTTGACATGTTGGAAAATTATGGAGTAGATCTACATGAAGGAGATTTCTCATGCTCCCCTCCCTCTTCTTCCTCCCACCCCACAGTGATTTCTTGTAGAAACATAGCCAACAACAAGGATCGACCCCCAGATGGGATGTTTCAGAGCTCAGAACATGGACGGATCAAGGGGAGGCCATCTGGCTAGACGTCCAGCCACTTGGCATCGGCTTAGACTTGCCCCCCTCATTCATCACTTCATGGGAATGAATCCCCCGTCGTCAATATTCAAACTCCACTTCCGGCCAGCTTGCCGTACGCTCATGACGCTTCTCTACGTGGGAGATTTCATAGTGATGGGTAGTACACCTCCATAATCCCATCAACAACCTAACAATGTCGCTCCTAAATCAATGCATGGGCAAGCAGAAAATCATTTGCGCCTTCAACCCTTGCATCTTTGGCTGTCCATGGTTATCAATTTCGTTTTCCTCTCCTGGTGCAACCTCCACTCAGTCTCTGGGACTTCTGGTTTGTGCCTCTCTTCATGGGTTCTATTGGACGGGTCCATTTCTGTGCATCTCCTCGGCATTCTCCGTCCTCGGTTCGCGCTTTTCTTTTGTGCTTTGCGTTCTCTGTCCCTAGTTCACGCTTTTGTTTTGTGCTCTTCATCCCTGGCTCAGCATGTCACCACCTCCATGCCTCGTCTTAGGGGAAAATCCAAAAGAGGGGCGGCCTGGTATGCGGCTAGAGGAAGGAAGGCACCCAACTTTGACTCTCCCCATGAAAACGTTGGTATCCCCTCTAGTTCTCCCCCTGAAAACAATGGCATCCCCATCTTGAATCATGTTGCAACTCCCTCTCCTACTCAACCTTTTCGGGAGACCACCTCGGACCTCTTCCCGCTCTCAAATCCTTACGCCTACAAAATTGAATGATTTGACAAATATGACAATTCGCTTGGCTTTGCGCCTCCACCCCCCTCCCCTCCTCGCCACCCTCCACCACCACCTTCTCCCCCTCACCACCCTCCTCCTCAACCATCTATCGCTTCCTCTGCTCCCTCTATTTCTCCTTCCACTTCCTTCGGCTCTTCGATGTCCCTACTACTCCCTTCATCTTGTGACAGGTGTGCAGACAAAGAAGACATCATGGATTCCTTGGACAACCTTAAGAGGGGTCTAGGGGATGTCAAGTTGGCCTTACTTGAGCTACAAATTAAGGAATCTGAACACTGGAGCCGCGTGGATCTCATGATGTCCTTCCTACAGGACCTTTGACAAGTCGTCTCAGACCGAGATAGGCTCAACAAAGGAAAATCGCTGGGGCACCAAGCATTCATTGGACCAAGACTTGATCCAGGTTTTATTTAAACATGTTTTAGGTTTATGATTTTTGTTTTATTTCGGTAGCCATGGGAGGCCAACCATTTTCGGGGAGTTTGGCCTATTTTTTTTCTGCTAAGCTTAGCAAGTAGAATTATGCCCTGCGTGGCTACGTAGTTTTATTTTTCTGCATATTTTGTTCCTCTATTTTGGACAAGTGGCAGCAGTGGTTTCCCACTAGGGTATTGCTTCCATGTTTGAACAAGAAAGACAGACAGATGTAATATTTTTTTTTCTCTTACAGGTTCTAATACAATACTTCTAAATTACAAAAACAAATAGTATGAGGATAGAGTGTAAAATGCCAAGCAACAAACACACTATGGTCTCTACAAGCACTTGTAAAATACCAATCACTAGGTCTTGTAAGGAGGCTTCAAATGTCAAAGGAGAATCAGGTCTAAATAAACAAATGGTAAATGGTTAAGTCGCACATAGAGACATGAAGGAAGGAGGCTCATGAAATTGTTGGTAGGCATGAGTCTCATGAAAATGTAGATCCATCCATTTCAAGTTTGAATTTCTCATTAGCCTCTTTGGTACACGGCTCGAAAACAAGTTTTTTAGGTGGGATTAAGGATTTTGAGTTTGTTTTTGAAGATGATATTAGGAAATAAAATATGAGAGAAAATTAATATTTGAAATATAAGAAAAATCACACATAAATCACACAAGATTTATTGTGGAAAACTCTTATGGAAAAAACCAACCAATAATAGATCTATTATTTTTCTTGGCCAAATTCAACCAAGTCCACCAATATCATGTCCCCTTCCAAGTGAGTAATGGAGTATCACTATCCTTTCATAGGCTTTCATTACATGTAATCCACTGGCTCAAAACCACTGGTCACTAATGCCATGTGCTCCAAACCACCATTGTTGACTTAACAACTTTGACTATCAAGTTTATCCTAACATTCCCCACTTTAAACTTGACATAGGGTTTCCCATGACCAAATCTGGCCAAACCTCCCTCAAAATCATTGGGGAATCTCTCATGTTCCCCCTATCACCTAGGTTCAAGTCTAGACTCTATCTGTGAAATTTCAAACCTAGGTTAAATCGGTGAAATTTAAAACCTGTGGTATGCATACCTAACTAGCCTTGGGATCGCTTCTTGGTAGATCTAAGCATCCAATCCATATATCGTGTTGAAGCCTACCTTGCTTGTTAGGAAATAAAAACACAAGAGAAAAATAATATGTCAAATCATAGTAAACAAACATAAATCACACAAGATAACCACCTTTGTAGGCCTAATAACTTTGACTATTTTAAGGAGTCACATTTATCCTAACACTCCCCCCTTTAATCTTGACTTGGAAGATCAAATTCAGCCAAACCTCCCTCAAATCAAATTCAAGGTATCTTGAAATCCCAAGTGCTCCTCCCTATCACCTAAGTCTACATCTAGACAATTTGAAACCCGGGGTAAGTATGCCTAACCAGGGATTATAGCTATATGTCCATTTACATTCAACTCCATCAATTTGTGTCATTACTTCAACCTTTGATGCTAGATTCTTGGTAGATCTACAACAAGACAACATATTCAACCACACCTGACAACTAACTGGAAAACTTTTACTGAAAACCATGTGAAACAACCACTATTGACCTAACAACTCAAGTTTATCCTAACATTCCCCCTTGAAATATTGGTTTTTCATTGTTTGCTATCCCACCATCATGTGGACTTGCTATTCCTCCCGCTCTTGATGCTCGCTTTTTGATAGATCTGCACCAAACAAGAAAAGAGATCCAACCACATAAGGTTTCACTTCGAAAGCCGATTCAAGATCTGCTCTCAACCCTATCGTCTTATGTGGTTTATCCTGAGAACCATGAATCTGCAAGAAACTTCCAAACAAAGTGAGGGTGATAGCGCAGCGAAAGGAATCCATACCACCGTCACAAGAGAAACGGTTACTAAAAACATTACGCCATCCTCTGATTCACGTTGAAGAATTCATGAATTTCAATAATGACAGAAAATATTATGCTTATGAGAAGGCTTGTATTTATTAAAACAAGATAAGGATTGAAAAAAAAAGCATGAATGGCTTCTGCATATGGGTTTTCTTCTCTTCGTGCCTATATTCTAATAGTGCCTATGACTTTCCACGAATGTCTTCTTCTAGAAACGAAGAGGGAATCGAACTTTTGTTATATGCTGTGGCCGATGTTTCAGTATCCTTTTGTCGCAGGTAAGCAAGTAGAGGTGTTCCATTCAGGCCGCGGCCAACGTTAAGTGAAGACGACGAAATTCCAACACCGAAAAACATTCGAAAACATTATCTTCACATGTAACACAACGTTTACAGTTCGTAACAACTCAGACTCAACAAACCAAATTATAAAACTTAAACTCACTTCAATGATTAAAAACGTTTTGGCATTACAAATACTAAGTCACTTAATAAATTTTATTTATTTTTTTATAATGTTCCCTTTTGCTAATATAATCAAATTTTTTTGGGTCAAGTGTACATTTATTGACAATGGGTACATTTAATAGGTTTTTAGTGCTTAATCAGTTTTGTATGGACAAGATTAAATATTGATGGAATATTCTTAGTCGTCCCAATAAATTAATGGTTGTGATTTCAACCACTAACTTCCTCACTATTATAAATACATCCGTTTACATGTTTAAGTTTTTACTTTCACTTGATCATATTTAAAATTTACTATAGTGGCTAGCTGATTGTCAAGTCTGAGTAATTAACGTTTCATTTTCTAGACCAACCTAATCAGCCTGAACGAGATTGTCAATAATGAGAATCCGAAAGGCGGAGCGGCCAGCTCAATTTACAACGACGCAAGAAATAATAATAGCTGAAACACACAAAAAATAAGAATTTACGGCTGTGCAAGAAATAAATTGCTGAAACGCGGATCTCTGCAACAGTGCTTTGCGGCAGTGTAAATTAGAATTCATCAGTGAAAACAATGAAAACCTTTCGGCGTTCATCAGCCATGAATGCCGAGTTTGAGGCTGTGCTAGTTATCTATCAAATAAAATTCTAATTAAAAAAATATATATATCAAATTATTGGCCCATAGCTTTGAACCTGAGAGTTATCTATGGTTTGGCTCCTTGAGATTGAGAGAGGAAGAGCAGACAAATGCCTGTATCGACGGGGGTTCCCTCCTATTGGGTTTTAGACCAAAAGACTTAGAAACTACAGGCTTAACATGGAAGAGCAGACAAATGCCTGTATCGACGGGGGTTCCCTCCTATTGGGTTTTAGACCAAAAGACTTAGAAACTACAGGCTTAACATGTAGTTGCGTCCGGGGTGCCTCCTGTTTGGATTTTAGGATCAACAGTCAAGGTTGTTCATTCAAAGAATGACKGAGACTRTTGAGCCGGAAACTGGTCGCAAGTGAAAGTCAAGGCTGCCTAAGACTCAGCCTAAGCCAAGCTTACCTCATGTTCTAGTGGCAGTGAGCGAAGGTCCAAACTTAATATAAAAAATATATATATCTATGATTAAAAAATAATAGACAAAAATAATCTCTCTGATTTAAAAAAAAAATCTGCTGAAAATAACTGAGTTTATGTTCATTAACTTACTCAATACAAACTCCGAGAAAATTCCCTCAAACCGTTCTCAAAACTACCACAAATCACGCCAGGCAGTCAGAAGCTACCGCAGAGCGCAGGTCCCGCAGCATCATCTAGGCCTCTGGCCGAGTACAAGCCTTGCCCTAAGCTACCTTAGATCGCAGGTCCCGCAGGCATCATCTAGGCCTCTGGCCGACTACAAGCCTTGCCCTAACCTACCGCAGAGCGCAGGTCCCGCAGGAATCATCTAGGCCTCTGGCCGACTACAAGCCTTGCCCTAAGCTACCGCAGAGCGCAGGTCCCGCAGCCATCATCTAGGCCTCTGGCCGACTACAGGCCTTGCCGATCACGTTCTGCAGTCAGAAGGTCCTACATAGCGCATGCCCTACAGTCAGAAGGTATACATACCCTATCTCATCTGGATTTGAATCCTGGATTTGAAGGTAAACATATGTTCTTAACCATCAAGTCCACTCAGGCTGTATAGGTTGACTTTATCGTATTATTTAAAAACATATATAATTTTAAAAATGGAAATTTAATATTTATATATGAATGTAAAATTTTTGGTGAATATTATTAATTCTTAACATGAAAACTATAAAATGTTTGGCAGAAACATTTGTAAAAATATTTAAATTTATAAAGATTTTATACATTTTATAAAGATGTTATTTTAAGGGTACAATTTAATATTTATATATGAATGTAGAATTTTTGGTGAAAATTATAACATGAAAACTTTAAAATGTTTGGTAAAAATATTTAAATTTATAAGGATTTTATATATTTTCTATAAAAGTTGGGTTATTTTTAAGGGTAAATAATTTTATTCTATAGAATTTAAGGAATCACTTTTAGAAAAAATGGGAATTGGCTAAATTTTTTGGAAAAAGCATGGAAAATTAACCAATAAACTATTTATAGCCCCTAAAATTTTCCTTACCTAGAAGGAAAATACATGTTAAGCATACTTGTAATTATTATTAGTGGCTGTCTTGTCAAAATAAGATTGTAAAAATATTCAAATTTTTAAAGATTTTATATGTTTTCTATAAAATTTGGGTTATTTTTAAAGGTAAATAATTTTTTCTATAAAATTTGAACTAATCATTTTTAGAAAAAATAGGAATTTTAGAAAAAATAAAAATTAACTAATTTTTTGGAAAAAAACATGGAAAATTAACACAAACTATTTATAATATTTAACTATAAAAATTATTAGTTATTAGAAAAAAAAATTACTTATTAAAAAAAAAAAAAAAACAAATTAAACATACTTTTAATTATTAGTGACTGCCTTACCAAAGTAAAATTCAGACATGAAATTTGGCATTTTTATTATCTGTCACAGTTTTTTGAGTGCCTTTTATTTTAAGTTTTGTGAAAATGAATAGAATCTCAATGTGTTTTACACTTGTAATCCTTTACAATATGAGATATTGCTATAATTACATTTATAATTGGGTTTAGTGAGAGCCTGGTTTTGCCTCTGATAATCCTTGTAAACATTTACCTATTGTTTATAAAAGAGAAACATTGAATTACGTCATATAACCGTCATATAACCGATCAGCTTGTCAAAATCCTTAGATTACCACTATCTGTCTTTCACACGGAAAAAAATTGAGAATTGTTTGTGTCTGGTAGCTGCGCCGTATGTTCATGGTTGCCTTGCACTAATTAATACACCTTATATTAATTAATTGTTTGTATTAATTGATCGAAAAAATCTGTTAGTACTTCAGTAATTATGAATATTTTGCAAAATTAAAATAAATAAACAACCCAATAAGTCCAGTCCACTATCAACAACATTTGACTGCAAAACAATTTAGTTTTATAAAAAAATTGAAAACCAAAATTAATACCAAAAGTTTTAATCTCCAAAATATAAAACAACCAAACAACCACCATAAATCCACCGGATTCTCACCCACATTTAACTGCAAACCAATTTATTTCTATCAAAAAAAATTAAAAACCAAACTTAATCACCAAACTTTAAAATTTCCAAAATATTAATTAAAATTTAAATATAATAAAAAATAATTAACAAACCTAAAATTCCATATAAATAATTCCACCAAAAATTTTAATTTCCAAAATATAAAACAACAAAATAAGAAAACAATCACAATAAATCCACTCCAATCTCAACAACATTTAATTGCAAACCAATTTATTTTTATCAAAAATTTAAAAACTAAACCTAATCCCAAAACTTTTAAATTTGGTTAAAACTTAAACATGAATAAAAAATTAATTAACAGACCTAGAATTCCATCTAATGGAAATTCACTTTGAACCTTCAAGAGAAAAGGGGCGTTATTCAATAAATATGCATAATTGCTTTTCGGTTTGTATAAGTGATTTCAAATCATGAAAGTTATTCAATAAATATGCATATATTTTTTTATATAAATAATCATGTTGAGTTTAATTCACATTCATTGATTCTATTGTTGTGTCAATGTCAACATGATAACCATATAGACATAGTTACTATGAAGGAATTGGTATGACATTAGATACTAATTTGATACTAATTAAAAATAGTTTTTCATTTAACACAATTTAAAAGGTTTAACACAATCTAAAAGGATAGTAGGTAATCAAACACTCTTCACAATTTAATAGAAGGATTTCACAATAATTTATATATTTGATTGTTAAAAACCTATAAATCTATATAACTTTGTTTTCACTATTTTTTTTTTAATTTATTAATTGTAAAATCCAATTACATTCATGTTTTAGTTACACAAATCTTACAAAACCTAAAATTGTCAATATAAACTATCATACTCCTCCTAAGCACTACCTATTTTGCATAACTTAATTATGAGTAGATTTATATGTATTTTAAAATGATTATACTAATTTCTTAAATATTGCTTGATGTGGGGAGCAACATCACAAACATTTATGTTATCTGAATACTAACATTAACATTGATTATAGAAGATTATAGAAGTATATAATGACTTAAGCACTACCTATCTTGCATAACTTAATTATGAATAGATTAATATGCATTTTGAAATGATTATACTAATTTCTTAAATATTGCTTGATGTGGGTAGCAACATCACAAACATTTATGTTATCTGAATACTAACATTAACATTGATTATAGAAGTATATAATGACTTATGTTAGATGTTGATTGTTCCCGGGCATTTATGCTATGTGATTATTAACATTGATTATAAGAGTATAGTTATTGGGACTCATAGTGACTTAGGTGACATGTTGAGATTAGTCTAAAACACTATTATATAAATTGGCATGAGACAGATAAATTGGGGGAATGACTTTTGGACCACTACAAACTAATACTTCCATCTCATGACATATTAGTTGTAATGAAATCTAGAAAAACAACAATCTATTAAATGGATGAATTATTTAATACACATATACAACTTATTAAAATATGGTGTAAAAAAATAAAACCTATGAGATCAAATTAGCTTTCAAAATATATAACTTTTATTTATGAAAAATTTATATAACATAAAAAATCATTAAAATTAATAAAGTTAGAGAAACTAAATTATGAAAGAAATTATAATTTGTGTTTCAAATGGAGAAGGAAATAAAATGTTACACAATGAACAAAAAGACCTAGATCTTTTATAACCTAGTATGGCATAGATGTTGTCACTTAACTTATTTATGTAACAACTACAACTTAGTATGATATAGATGTTGTCACTTAACTCATATAACAAATACAACTTAGTATAACATAGATGTTGTCACATAACATATAACATATGTACATAAAAACATTTAAAAAAAATAAGGTAATATAAATTTATTTTAAAAACATTTCCAAATCAAATTTTTTGAAATATAATTTATTTAATCATTTAATATAAAATAACTAATACATATTAATATAAAATAATTTTTGTTATGTATTAATTTTTTATATTAAATAATAACAAAATTATATTAAAAAATTGAATTATTTTCATATTTAATAAATTTGAAATTAAAATAGATTTTCAGTATTTTAATTACAAATTATAGATTTTTATAAATATAGTCAAAACACATTGGTATTACTAATTTTGTTTTTATGTGTTTCAGTTTGGGAAAAACAAAAACTATATCAATATAAAGTTCATGTTAAATATAGTTAAGAGTATCAAATTATTCATCATACAAGTACAGATTTTGGCAACTATACTTTAATTAATCACAAATTATAGATTTTTATAAATATTGTCAAAACACATTGATATTACTAATATTTTGTTATGTGTTTCAGTTTGGGAAAAACAAAAACTATATCAATATAAAGTTCTTATTAAATATAATTAAGGGTATCAAATTATTCATCATACAAGTACAGATTTTGGTAATTATATTTTAAAACTGAGAAAATTATACACCATTGCATGGTCAGCAATATTCAACCTGTTATTCAGCATTGAATCAAATTATTCATCATACAAATACAGATTTTGGCAGCTATATTTTAAAACTGAGAAAATTATACACCACAAAGTGAGCTAATGAATGGGGTATATTATTTTTTCTTATTCATTGCATGGTCAACAATATTCAACCTGAAACAACATTCAATACTGCATAGCACACTGGATATTGATGACCTTCATTACATATCATACTATTCATCGTCAAATAAACTTTAAACATATCTATTTTCTTCCAAAAACATTTTATGTTAGTAATAACTTTGTTCCTCTAACTCTGTTTATCAACATGTGAAACATATTCCATTTGTAACATTTATGACCTTGACAATGGATAATTCAAAACTCTTCAGTTTTAATTAAATTTAAATTAAAGATGTTTAAGTACACCTTATCTCAGAGCATTCCATCTGTCTGATACAAGTCCTAGAATACATCGAGCCCAACGCTACGGAGGTTGGTCAGGCCACCGACTCTCACAGGGGCTCTCTGAAGGTTTTCGTTCAAGCTAAAGGCATCGATCTACTTTGCAAC
This sequence comes from Picea engelmannii, assembly GCA_009831015.1. Lineage (NCBI taxonomy): Eukaryota > Viridiplantae > Streptophyta > Pinopsida > Pinales > Pinaceae > Picea > Picea engelmannii. The sequence continues at coordinate 151,261 of ML820896.1, forward strand.
TAGGAATTCGAGGGAGGTTGCGTGGTAAGCTCTACGGATCTCAGGGCTCTAAGGGTACGACGAGCAATATCCAGCCTGCTATGCTGCGGGTGGATTATGGGCCGTCGAAACCCGTCGCAGCATTTAATGCTGCGTAGCAGGCTGTATATCGGCCGCCCTAAGGGTACCCAGCGTTCCATCAACCACTAAAACTTTCAATGCTTTTTCTCGTCTGCAACATGCCCGACTTGACAGAAAGTGAAGACAAAAACTAAAGCGATATCGTATAGATCTGGCAGGAAATCCATGTGTTATTTAATGATGGAAACAACAGGTGAAGGAAGTAGAGTACTGATGCTCTGTGAGAAGGTTGTTTCATGGGTGTAGCAACAAAATTTAAATAGCCGGGTAAGCTGTGATAGAATATGGAGATGCTCGTGAATGAAGAGTAATCCATAGACTTGCTAGGATAGCAAGTAGAAGGCGGAAATGTCTACTGAAGGCCATGAGTGTGGTCGAAGAGAGGGCTGCAAGAATAAATGCAATCCAAAGATAGATCTGGAGTTCAATGAGATAAGAGCCAGAATGGAGAAGCTTGCATTTGAAATATAGCAGGATGCAAAAGTGCATTGGGTGTATGAATGGTCCATGAAGAAGAAGGTGAAGTGGCCAGTAAAGAATTTTTTGGCCAGATAACAGCGAAGGTTGATGAGAAGGTGATTGAGGCATGCTGAAAACCTCAGTGAACCAGAGGAGGGACTAATTCACATATGTGAACCAAAGACTGGGAGAAATCTCAGCATCAAGGAGGAGAGGAGGTTAGATGAAGATCTCATAAACTGCCAGGTGGACTGAAATGGAATTTCAAGTTCCAGGTGGGAAATGGAAATAGACCAGGTGGAGGTCTCGTATACTTCCAGGGGAGCAACGATGAAAGTTCATATTTCCAGGTGGGTAACGAGATGGGATCGATTGATCTAATAAACTGTCAGGTGGGCAGCAGAAACTTCTCAAATTGCGAGGTGGGCAAGGAGGAAGAGATGAGATTGTCTGAAAGTCTCGGCAGCTTAGAAGTGAGTTCATGTCGGCAAGGAGCGTTGATAAATGGAGATTCATGTGGGTTTGCAGACCACGTGAATGAAGATGATGATAAGTTAGAAACTTCCACCATCAAAGGAGAAGATCAGAAGAGTATTTTGATCATTAGAGGGATCAAAGAATTCCTACCAAACAACCAAGTAAAGGCCAGTGCACATGATGAAGGTGCAACGGTAAAGGAAAGACAACCAATGGTGGTTGTCATGATGAAGGAGTAGATATCCAAAACTGTCCAAGGAGAAGAGGAGGAGCACACAGTTGAGATGCTCAGCCAATGGGAGATAGAATTAAGGATGTTGGAGGATTGATTGGACAATACAGATGATCCGGATTATTTTCGGCACGAAATGAGAGCGGGGATATAACATAGAAATATTCAGAGATATTGCAAGAGCGACAACAATATAACAGAGATATAGCGGAA
>ML820896.1:165328-177232 GCA_009831015.1 Picea engelmannii
TATATATAAAATATTAATTTTTTATTATATATTATTTATAATTTAATGTTAAAACACTAAAATTAAAAACATTGCCAAAGTATTCACTCTCCACCTCTCACAACTTCCATCAAAGTCATGGAAATGGGACATTAATGAAAAATGTATAAAATGTGACATTAATTAATTGTTCTCCTATCTATAAAGCCAATCAATTTTATAAATCCATAGACTATAATTTTGAAAGTTATTATGTGAAATATTTTTTTTATAAACAATTTTGTAGTCCACTCTTTCGGGCTTTCCAACCTCTTCTATAGCACTTTTCATTTATAAACAATATTTTACTTATATATATATATATATATATATAATGATTTGTCACTCATTATATTGAGCTCACTGATTGTTATTAGATTTAACTTATTCCAAAGATAAATGGAGAGGTTAAGATAATATCTCAACAACACACCAAATAAGGATTTCACAAATCCAACTCTCAAACAACCTCTTAAGAATAAGATCAGACACCTCATGTAGAGATTGACTCTACTTCTCAATACATGAGCACGCATATTAGATAAGTAGGAATTATATATTCCAACACTCTTCTTTAATGACTACTTATCTAAATATTTATGTGGTCATATCTTCATCACTGCCAGGGCTTCAATCTTTCGAACTTTCTTCTGCTTCCTCTTGTACCTACATCTGATTATTGACATCCATATAAAAAATAATCCATCTACCATAATACATGGGTCATCAGTCGTTGTAACCGCCAGTTCTCTAGGAATTCTTTTCAGCTACATGGTTCATCAACATATTAAGCTCTCCCTTAATCATAATTTGTTCCATCACATATGAGATAAATCCATCTCAAATTCCCCCCCTTAATTGAAGATTCAATTTCTCCTCCTCAACATCAAGCTTAAACACAAGTCCACTTGCCACCCTCGTACCTATCCAAGAGGTTAATTCCACAACTTGATGCCACATCCTCTCTATGATGAGAGGGATAGCTATGTGTGAATCTGCACCACAACACATATGCCTGAATAGTAGGGTTTACAACAAACATGGGGAACTAACTTGCCTATGGATAAGCATTACATCTTGGGCCAAAAACTCTTTGGAGTGTCAGGTACAACCAATCATGCACTCCTACAACATTATAATCAGGTACACACAAATTATCATAACTCCAAAGCCCATTTACATCATTTCATTATTGGCCAAGACACATATAACACTTGATACCATTAAGGGAAGATTCACACAACTTAAATGACATAACTATGCACACCTTCAAACAAAACTGTGTACAACTTAAACAACATAACTATGAGTCCGATGGAATGGGAATGGGCACGTACACCTCACTTCTCTATAACACAATCAACGCAAAAATCAACGCATCTGGACAACAACGTCTTCCAGGACAATGCACAACCAAGACTCTCTTCCTCTTCGGATGGCGACTCCTCAAAACACGGTTTACTAATTTCATGATCCGGATTTTATGAGCAGAATGAAATGACTACAAATTAAAAATAGGTGCTTAACATAAAATAAAAGAGATACAGTAAAATTGGTTTTCTATTCAATAAGGAAATAAGATGGAACTGTAAAATGCAGCAGAAACAAGCTTGTTGGAATGGTGGCGGCTTATCTATGAGAAGAGATGTGACGATTGTGCTCATTCAAAAGAAGATGATTACAATGAGGCTCTAAATGAATTTTTACATTAAACATGAATTTCAAAAACCCTATAAATCTATAAATCTAACCCTAGGAGATGAAACGCCAAAAGTCATGTGGGCCTCGTTTGGGTAAGTTAGTACATCAACTTCCTAGGGTCATAAGTATTGCATACGATCTCTGTTTTAGGTGTATGATAGCTCGTTGGAAAGGTATCGTCAAGGAGATTCATTTTAGGGGAAATATCAAAGGAAATTCTATATTTTTTCCCGTTTTCCCAAAAAACATCGTTTAGGGCCTCAAAACGGCTATGAAAGTGAAAAACTACTAAAAATAGTAAATTACCAAAATTGCCAGAAAACTGTTTTGAGCCAATTAGAAAATGTGGGTGGCCACCGATATCCACTTGGATCAATATTCCCTCCTTAGGAATCAATGGTATCCATTGCGTTGATTTCCCCCATCAGATATGGAAATTTCTGCTGAATTTGGCCCGAGGTGAGCCACTTGCCTTGGTGCAGGAGCTGCCCTGCTTTGACGACTCGATAAAGTTGTATCCTTTTCTGTCGAGTGCCCTTGAACTATGTGTCCACAATATTATCACTAGATGCTTGTTTTATGCAGTTGGGGTTGATCTCTTTTGGTGTCAGTTGTTCTACTACTTCTAAGGTGTCAAATAATGGTGGGAAATAAGGGCGAAGGAGAACCACATTGAACATTGGGTGCAAGCCAAGGAAAGGAGGAATTTTGAGCTCAAAAGCATTATCCCCCATGGCCTTGATGATGGTGTACGACCCATAACAAAGTGGGTGAAGCTTCTGATGGGGTCCTGTAAGGCATTCTTTCTGCAAGTGCAACCAAACTTTGTCACCCACCTGAAACTTATGTGGCACCCGATGTTGATCATGGCACTGCTTGTACTTATCATTGGACTTCCGTGGGATATCCTGAACCTATTGGAGGATGTGTTGTATCCGCTCAATGAACCAAGTGTCCTTTTTAGCTTCAGTTGGATCAGGAGATGAGTCGATCGAGGTGACCACAAGGGGAAGTGAAACATCTATGGGACCCAATGGTTGGAATCCCAACCCCACCTGAAAAGGGTTGTGGTCGATTGAGCTATGCAGGGCTCGATTGTAGATATGTTGGACATAGGGAAGGCTCTCATCCCATGTGCAAGGGTGCTTGGAATTATACATGCGAAGGATATGCACAATCATTCTATTTACAACCTTAGTTTGGCCATCTGTCTGGGGGTAGAAGGCTATGGATTTGGTGAGCTTGGTGTCCAGTAGTGACTAGAGGCTCGACCAGAATGTGCTGAGAAATCGACTGTACTGATCCGAGACAATGGTTTGTGGGATTCCTAAATGTACCCAAACTCGTTCAAAGAAACTCTTGGCAGTGGCCTCTACTCTAATACTCTTCTTGCAGGGAACCATAATCTCCATCTTAGAAAAGTGATCAACAACCACAAAAACACAGTCATTTATCTGCTTGGTGGATAGGAGGCCCGACATGTAGTCCATTGAGATGGATTCCCATGGCCTGCCAGGAGTAGGAAGATGGGCGTACAAGCCCTGTTTCTTAGTGGTCAGTTTGGCAATAGCGTAGGCAGTGCAGGACCTAATATACTTGCTGACCTCCTATCGAAGTTTTGGGAAGTGGAAATTTTTCTGTAGCATTGCCACTATATTTTCGACATCGAAGTGTCCTGTCACCCAACTGTAGTGGGCTTCCCAGATCAGCTTCACTCGCTCACTTGATGGAACATAGATATGGCCCAAACGACACAACAACCCATCCTGAAGATGGAAATTATCGACAACTGCGTTTGCACCCAACATTTGGTAGGTGGTGGTGAAGTCTGGGTCTGTCTCATAGAGTTGGGGCCATCCAGATGTCTCATGGTCGCAAGAGTCTAGCACCGTGGTGAGTGTCATGACTGGCGGTCTGCTAAGGCAATCAACGACGCAATTGGTGCTTCTTGTTTTATACTTGATGTTGAGGTGGAATTGTTGCAAGTATGTGGACCACCTTTGATGGTGGTCATTCTGCAATTTTCCTTGTGTCTGCATGAACTGCAGTGGCTTATGATCAATGTGGATGACTGTCTCCTTCCCAAGAATGTAATGTCTCCACTGGTGACAGGCTTTCACAATGGAGTATATTTTTTTGCTGTAAGTAGGGTACTTATGGACAACATATGATAGTGCCTCACTATGATAGGCCATGGGGTGGTCGTGTTGAGTGAGAATGGCACCCACAACATAGTCTGAAGCATCTGTCTCAATCTCAAAGGGTTGTTACAGGTCTTGTAGTGAAATTAATGGGGCTGAGCACAAGCATTTCTTCAAATCATCGAACGCTTGTTGTTGGGACCAACCCCATGAAAATGTTTCCTTACCACCACCCCTGTTTATTTGGCTGATGGCCCATGCAATATGGGAGAATCCCAACACGAACCTGTGGTAGAGATTGGCAAGGCCCAAGAAGCTTCAAAGCTTAGTGAGTGTGGTTGGGTCTGGCCAGTCACGGATGACTTGGATCTTGGCTGGATCCACATGTACGCCATGTTGATCAATGATGTAGCCCAGGTAATGGACCATGTCCATGCCGAAGGAGCATTTTTCCAAGTTGGCGTATAGCTTGTGCTGCCGTAGGGTATGTAGAAACTGTTGAATATGCTGCAAGTGTTTGACCCAAGTCTTGTTTTAAATGAGAATGTCATCCAGATGCACCACTACAAAATTATTGGTGAATGGTCACATGATATTTTCCATCATCCTCATGAAAGTGGCTGGAGTATTTGTCAAACCAAAGGACATGACCAACCATTCAAAAAGGCCTTCCATTAACTTGAAGGCAGTCTTCCATACATCTGTCTATTCTATCGGGACCTTGTGGTAGCTAAACTTCAGATCAATCTTACTGAAGTATTTGGGCCCCATGAGTTGATCAATGAGGTCATCAATTCGAGGATTCGGGTATCAATTTCTTACTGTGATTTTATTCAGAGCCCGGTAATCAATGCAGAGTCACCAGGTTCCATATTTCTTCTGTACTAACACAATTGGGCTCCCACAAGGTGATGAACTGGGACATATGTGCCCCTTGTGGATCAGTTCTTGAATCTATCCCTTGATCTCCTCATTCTCTAACAGAGAGCGGTGATATACTGGCCCATTGGGCAGCGGTGTGTCGGCGGTCAGATCGATGGGGTGCTTGACCTAACAGTGCAGAGGTACCCCGGTAGGTGAGGAGAAGATATTTGAGTATTCTTCCATGACCTTATCTACTTGAATTTGCTGTGTGGAGAGGTCACCTAGAGAGACCCTAGATGTGGTTGTGATCTTTTGCTTATTTTGAGAGAGAATCACGAAGAAGACAAACTTCACCGTCTGAGAGATGACCTTCCTGCATTGCTTAGAAGAGATCAAGGAAATAACACTAGGTGGGATTACCTCCGATATCCTGTATAATTTCATGTTCAAAGTAATAATAACACTACAAGGCCTAGATTCATATACAACATGACGTTTCCATAAATAAGGTTGGCCCAAAAGGACATCACAAAATTTGAGAGGAACAACATCACACAATACCTCGTCTTTGAAGGGCTTGATGTTGTACAACATTCGACATTGTTGGATGACACAGAGATCGCTTCCTTGGGAGATCCATCCAATGGTGTAGGGTTGTGGGTGTGATGTTGTCAGTAGGGCCAACTGCTTGATGACCTCTGCTGAGATGAGGTTCTTCTGGCTACCTCTATCAATGATGAAGTGCAATGGGGTGCCTTTTACCCACATCTGTGAATGGAAGAGGCACTCTCCTTCTTTTGGCTCATCTGGTTCACCAGGTTGGAGCTTGGTGGTAGCAACGGTGGCACTGGGTTCTGCGTCAATGATCCATCTTCCCCTTTCTGGTTCTAGATCAGAGTCAGAACCCACATTTGATTCATAGGATTTCACTTCAGCCACTAATGACTTCTTTGAGCGGCAGTCAGCAGTGTTATGTCAAGGGCTCTGATGGAAGTTGCACCACTTCCCGATATCTTTCTTTGTCTTTTCGGTGTCCTTCTTTGCTTGCGGCTTGGACTGGTTGTCTTGATATTGTCCATCTTTTCTCTGACCTTTGTTCTATGGGTTTGGCCCGCCCTTTCCTTGATTTTTGTGTGAGGGGTTCCTAGGCCCAAATTGTCGCTTCATTTGTTTATGCTTCTGCTCAATTTTGATGGCATATCGATAGGTCATGCCCAAGGATGAGATGTCTAGAAATCCCATTTCAGTTTGGATGTATCTATGCAGAGAAACGTGATACTTGAGCACCAAATGTCGCTCTGAATATTTGATACCCAGCTTGGTGCACAAGGTATGGAAGATATTTGTGAAATCTGGCACTGCTTGGTCTCTTTCTTATCGCAGTGTGGTCCATTTGGTATACAAGTTGTCATAACTTCTGACAAGGTAGTATTGTTCCTTAATAGCATCCTTGAAGGATTCCCAAGTGGTCGTGACTATAAATAATGAAGATTCCTCTGTTTCCTTTTTCTCACATAAATTTTCCCACCAATCTTTGACATGGGGAATGACTTTGAGGAGCTCAAAAGTGATATTTTCTCTATTCGAAAAGTTATGGACAAAAAAATACCCTTCTAGTAGATTCAACCACTTGTCTACAACATTTGCGTTTATATGACCTTCAAATATAAGAATATCGAAGTTTATTTGAACCTTGAAGGGGGCGATGCCTCTGCTCGAAGAAGATGTGTCACCTGTTGGTAGTTGCCGAAGGATTTGCGTGAAACTATCCATCATCTCATTCCTCTATTGCGTGAGGGATTCCTCAATCAATAGTTTAAAGGATATCCTATCCCGTCATCTTTCTTTTCTCCTTCTATGAGAGATCACTTGGGCGTTCGAGAGATTTTTTCCTCAAGAGAAACAATCTTGAGACCCAACTCTTTGTACTCCAACCTCATTGGGGACATGCATTAAGACGACAAGGAGCAGACTGCTCTGATACCAATGATCCAGATTTGATGAGAAGAAAAAAATGAATACATATTATTAACATGTTCTTAACAAAAAATAACAGAGATACAGTAAAACTAGTTTTCTATTCAATAAGGAAATAACCTGGAACTGTAAAATGCAGCGGAAACAAGCTTCCTGGAATGGTGGCGGCTTATCTTTGAGAAGAGATGTGACAACTGCGTTCATTCGCAAGAAGATGATTACAATGAGGCTTTGAAGTCCTTTTTACAATAAGCAGGAATTCCAAAAACCCTAGACATCCAAAAACCTAACCCTAGGAGATGAAGCGCCAAAAGTCATGTGGGCCCCATTTGAGTAGGTTAGTACATCAACCTCCTAAGGTTGTAACTTTTTCATGCAATCTCTGTTTTAGGCGTATGGAAACCCATTGGAAAGTTATCATCGAGGGGATTCATTTTAGGGAAAATATTGAAGGAACTTCCATATTTCTCGCCGTTTTCCCAAAAAACATCATTTAGGGCCTCAAAACGGCTCCGGAAGTGAAAAACTACTAAAAATAGTAAATTACCAAAATTGCCAGAAAATTGTTTTGAGCCAGTTGGAAAAGGTGGGTGGCCACCGATATCCACCTAGATCACTCATCGATGCAGAAACAAACAACGAGCCCTTCACTTGGTCTAATAGACGCTCGGGGGCCCACCATATTTCTAGCAGATTAGATCGTTTTCTAATTTCAGAAGCCATCATGTTGGATGGCCTGGATTGGAATTCCACGGTCATCGACACCTCGAGTTTGGATCACCGGTCGATTCTCCTATCAATAAACATCAATTCCACCCCAGGCAGAAAGCCCTTCCACTTTGAAAATTTCTAGTTGACACACCCAGAATTTCAAGCTAACATCAAGCTCTGGTGGGAAGAAGCGGTCATCCCAACAGGGACCCCAATGTACAGATTTCAACAAAGGATAAAAAACCTCAAACAACATATGAAATCTTAGAACAAGTACACCTTCAACAACATATTTCATGCTCAGGAAATTCTCAATCAGAAAATGAAAAGCATCCAACAACAGATCAGATCTCAAGGCCTCATTGATCCCCTAAAGGAGTAGAAAGCTCTACTAAGAAACCAGTTGGCATAAAGATGGCCGCGGGAGGAAATAATTTGGAGACAAAAATCTCGCATCCAGTGGCTAAAAGAGGGGGAAAAAACACCAAATTTTTTCACAGATCTATGGTCCAGCGGTGCCAAACTAATCGCATTACTTAGTTGGTCTCAGAATAAGGAACATAAATTCAATGGCATGCAAATATAGAAAAGGAAATTATTTCCTACTACAAAAACCTTCTTACAGAACCCCCTGTAGGCCGCTCGTGTGCGATTAACTCCATCCTCAAGAATATCCCTAAGGAGGCCACCAAAGAAAAGAACAAGGCTCTCATGAGACCTATTACACAGGAGGAAGTTGATCAATCTCTTAAGGACACCCTGTTGGGAAAGGCTCCTGGGCCGGACGGGTTCACTTTTGATTTCTTCCACAACTGTTGGAGCACCATTCGCGAAGATGCTTGGGAAATCTTTGAGGACTCTAGAATATCTGGGTAGGTCATCCAAGCCCTCAATGCAACCTTTCTCACTCTCATACCCAAAGATAAAAACTCTACTTCCCCTTCTCATTTCCATCCCATTGCACTTTGCAATCTCATTTACAAACTCTTAACGAAGGTCATCGCAACATGCCTAAAGCCAATACTACCTTTCATAATATCTATGGAACAGTCAGGCTATGTGGAGGGTAGAAAAATTATGGAAAGTGTCATCTTGGCCCACGAATTCATCCACTCTCTCCATTCGACCAAATCACAAGGTATGCTTCTAAAACTAGATCTCTCTAAAGCCTTTGATAAATTAAGCTGGAAATACTTACACTAAAATCTCCTAGCCTTTCATTTTGAACCCTTGTGGGTCTCATGGATTTTCAACCTCAACTCGTCAGCCCTATTCTCCATACTGATCAATCGCGTTATGTCCAAACCCGTCTCCCCCTCTAGAGGAATAAGGCAAGGCGACTTGCTTTCGCCCTTCCTTTTCATCATTATGGAAGAAGGGATGAGTCGAGCCATCAAAGTAGCCATTACTGATCATTCCCTCTCGGGCCTCACCCACCATGGAATTTCTCCCCCCATCTCCCATAGTCAATTTGTAGACGACATACTCCTAATGGGGGTACCCACAGCACGAGAAGCCCTATGCATCAAGTCTCTCATCAACCTTTTTTGCAAAGCTTCCGTCATGGAAGTGAATCTTTCCAAATCTCAAATCTTCTTTTTCAACACACCTATCCGGATCCAACACCACATCATGTAGTTATTGGGGTTTACCCATAGTGTCCTCCCCTCCACTTATCTGGGCATCCCCGTTATTGATAACCCACTAAGAAATAATTCCTGGGACTCTTTGTTGTCCATCTTTAGAAAGAAACTCTCCCTATGGACCTTCCAATCCCTCAATCTTCCTGGTCGCCTCATCCTCCTCAAGTTTGTCCTTCAAGCCCTTCCAGTCTACGCCTTCTCAACTCTGGCGGCCCCAAACTTCATCCCGAGCACCTTAAGGAATCTCCAAAGGAGCTTCCTTTGACAAGGTGCCAATGAAGGATGAAAAATAACTTTGGTTAGCTGGAAAAAATTTTGCAAACCAAAGAAAGCAAGGGGCCTTGGCCTCAAAGGCCCATCTCTTCTCAACAAGGTCCTTAGTGCGAAAATTTGGTGGAGATGGTTAAAAATACCACAAGATCTTTGGGCGTGTCTTTGGAGAAAAAAATACACCTCAACAATCTCGGAAAGGGAGCTCATCATGTGGAATGGCCAGAGCCCTAGCTCACTCATTTGGAACACAGCCAGGAACAATAAGGGACTCATAACATATTACTCTTTCTGGGAATTGCAAAGTGGGACTTTAGCTCTCTTATGGAGTGACTCTTGGCAACAACTTCCAGCCCTGAACACTGATCCCACTTTGAGCGCCCTCATCCCCTTCACAATAGACACAGGCCTCCTAAAAGTGTCAGATTTTTGGAATCTGGAAGCTACAAGAAGCATCTGGCACATTTGGAAAAACTCCCACGAAGTTTTGAACGTCCACCTTGAAGTAAACATTCAACCTTTGCAGGATCACCTTGATTCAAGAAAAATCTTGAGACAACAAGTGGATGACATCCTCAGATGGGGACACACCACTACAGGTACCTTCAATATACAAGAAGCTTACCACCTCAGAGCAAGCCATAGATCCTTACCAAAATAAGAGGTCTGGGGCAAGATCTGGGAAGCAAATTCCTGGCCAAAAATTAGTACCTTCCTTTGGCTAACTATGCACAACAACATTCTCACTTGGGATAACTTAAGTAAAAGGGGCTTCATCACTCCTTCCTGGTGTCAATTATGCGACACAGAGGAGGAAACTCAAAATCATCTACTAAATTTGTGCTCATGCAGTTCCTGCATTTGGTATCACAGCACCAACCTCATGAGAACCATAGACAAGAACCATACATGCATCTGGGAGACCATAGAAAGCTAGAGAGGTTCCATTTTTCAGTCCCCCATCCTTAACAAAATTTGGCAGCTTCTACTGGGCTTCATCCTTTGGAAAATCTGGAAGGAATGAAATCGTCGAATTTTTAAATCAGCTTCCAGGAATTGGTAGGACGTTTGGAATACAATCCATTCGAACACCAAAGAAACAATTTGTTTGCACCCTTGGATAGAATAGGATTTAAATTTCCCAATGAATGAGCGTATCATCCTAAATTCCTGGCAGCTCAATTTCCCTTCCCTTCCCACCAGCCCCTCCACGTTTGTAAGTCGTAAGCCAAGCCCCACTCATTGGGTGGCTCCACCCTCAGGATGCTACAAATTAAAATTCGATGGTGCCTCTAAAGGAAACCCAGGACCTGGAAGATATGGAGCAGTCATTCGCAACAACAAAGGGGAAATTCTCCACATCATCGTAGGAAATCTGGGGCACAATACCAACAATGTTGCAGAAATTTGGGGGCTCCTCTGTGGGCTACAAACATCCAAATATCAAGGGGTTTTCCCCATAATAGCATAAGAGGATATATAGATTTTCATTAATCTCCTCTCGCATCTCCTCAATGGTGCAGACCCGGAGAAAATCTCCCTTAGATGGAGACTCATGAACGGGATTTTTAGAATCAAAAACATTCTCCAACTGCATTGGGTAATCTTTCCTTCCCATGTTCGAAGAACAATAAATCAATTTGTTGACATGTTGTAAAATTATGGAGTAGATCTACATGAAGGAAATTTCTCATGCTCCCCTACCTCTTCTTCCTCCCACCCCACAGTAATTACTTGCAGAAACATAGCCAACAACAAGGATTGACCCCTAGATGGGGTGTTTCAGAGCTCAGAACGTGGACAGATCAAGGGGAGGCCATCTGGCCAGACATCCGACCACTTGGTGTTAGAATATAGAGGATTGTGCTTGTTTAACCATTGACGATACCCTCATCACCCAACCACAGGATTTAAGCCACCCTCCAAGCACCTTGACCTTGACCGAGAAGAGAATTCTGGCTGCAATGAATAGCCAAGAGAGGCTAAATGCACCAAGCAAAAGAATAGAATCTAAACTGAACAGATAATCCCACCGAGAAGCTAGCGCACCACTTTCCCAGCTCTCCCAGAAACTTGCACACCAAACTGCTGCTGCCTGCAACTGCCTGCGCAGATATTGGTCTCACTGCAACTGTTGAGATGACAAATAATGAAACTGGTGCCCTGTATTTATAGTGGACTGACCAGTCTAACTGGGGCCGACTTCTCCTTCTAGGCATCAATAAATTCAATATAAATATATTTTTTCAGCCGACAACTTGTCTAGGGTTTCCTTCAATTCTTTGCTTCCTCCTGGAGGATTCTAGTCTCGTCATAGGTCATAATAGAGGTTGATACCTCCCGAAGCTACCATAATATTAACACTCCCTCCTAGCTAGGGAGGTATGGTCTTGAGCACAACATACCATTCAACTAGTAGCACCACAAGCACCTGTAATTATTATCCGACTAGATAATCTCCTATGACAACTGGTACAATATCAATTTATAGAACACACCTGTGTCTATTCCAGTAGTACACAACTACTCAGACTTTGTGAAACACAATCACAAACTGTCCTTCATAACAAATAGCAACC
>ML820897.1:2678-17796 GCA_009831015.1 Picea engelmannii
GTCCCTGCTAAAGCAGGGAATATAACAATCAATTACTATCATTTCACCGATTAGGGTTGAGTTTCAAGAGCAATTCCATATCTTTATCAATGAAAAGAGAGAGAGATTATAGCTACAATTGAAGGGAAAAGGGTATGTGGATTACATAAACCTAGAATATTATGGAATCCACATACACATTTCCATAGAATATACTAACTATATCCAAAAACCAAAGACATGAAATATGGTATAACTACACATATTATATAAATATATTATCAAGGAAAAAATAAGCTAAATGCAATTTGGATATTTGAAAAAAAAAATACAAGTTAAATGAGTACATCAATAAAAAAATAACATACTAACCTTGCAAGTTCAAAATCCGAGCTATGTAGATCGGGAATTGGATTTGTTCAATCGGTGGGTGACGGAAAAAATAAACAGCTCAAACAAAATCCAAGAACAATGTCGCAACTATAGCAATTGTGTCGCAAAGTCTCTTAAAGTCACGTATATATAGATAAAATAGTCAACTAGCCGTTAACACTGACCAATGAGATAGACAAAATTTTCGTCGCTATTGCCACGAAAGTTTGTCGCTATAGCGACGAAAATCCCGACTAGGTTAAATTAAGATTTTCGTCGATATTGCAACGAATTTTTTTGGCAGTAGCGATGAAAATCCCGCCTTGTTTAAAAAAAATATGAAACTAGTGGAAGCGTGAAAAAATTTCATGGAATAATCCTCCCATATGTAGTAGTGATTGTTCCTCGCAGGTATCTCAACACATGCTTCGCAACAATCCAGTGTGTCTATCTCAGTTGACTCATAAACAGGCTAAGTGCACTCACTGCATAGAAAATATTTGGTTTGGTGTTAACCAGATACATCAATGATCCAATCAACTATGTATACAGAGTCAGATCAATTTTGTCAGAATCAGAAGAAGAGACACTTAGTTTCTTCAGATTCGTCACCATTGGTGTAGCCACGGGCTTCAAGTTCATCATCCCAAACTTTTTCAACATCTCAATTGTGTACTTCCCCTGACTCAAGAAGATCCCATCAATTTTTTGCCACACCTATAGTCCCGAGAAGTAGTGCATCATACCAAGGTCCTTCATCTCAAACTTGCACACATGAGACTCCTTCTCATGTATCACGAAACCATCTGGTTGCTTAATGTATACGTCTTCCTCAATCTCTCAATATATCAAGGTTCCATCTTGAAACCAATGTCTCAGGAAGCTGAAAATATCAACACTCCCTCTGGAGATGGAGGTGACTCCTCTGTCTCTGTTGCCTCTAATACTGAAGGTAACTCTTCCTCCATTAGTCTCCATATGGCATCCTACATCACCCACAAGCATTTTCCTTTCCAGGAAATTACAAAACAGCCAAGTCGACATTCATGGCATAGGGGTTCTACACTTTTCAAGTGGTCGAATCTCAACAGATCGAGGCTTCTATTGCACCAACATATTTTCAAAGGCACCCAAGGATCTTGAGTCAACAAATATCTAGGGCACACTACAATCAAATTCGAATGGACTTCTTCACATACTTTGTGGAAAGCTCTCTCTTCTTATTCATATGCACAGACTAAACTATACTGAAGTGAACCAAACTTCTTGGCAGGAGATGTACACACTATAGATAGTACCCTGAATCTCAAAAAGAATATATACGAGTAGAAGAGAACCACGATCACGATCATAGGTCAGTGACTTCATAACTCCCATTGTTGTACATAGATCATATATGCATAATTCCTTTGTCTACAACACATTCTAATACAATAGAAGCATCTGCCATTTCACATGGTTTGCCAATAGTTACATTCCAAACAACTATGGAATACATCGATGATCTTCCTTAGTCAATCCGAGTTCTAGTGATTGTCCCTCTCGTCACAAACGATCTTGGTGCGTCTTAGAATAGTCCAATATCTTTGTTCGCATTTCTAAAAGGAGTAGTTCATGCTTGCTCCTCCTTTCTCTCGGTTATCATGAGCTCCAATGGCTACATTACCTGAACCTAGAAACTTCAAATTACGCTGGAAATTGCTTTAGGAGGATCTTTTCTTTTATAAAAAATATCGAATAGCCCTTTGCTGGAAAAGGAACCCGACCAAGCCAACTGGTGGCGCTTTCACATATACATACGAGGTGTCATTAACCCCACGAACTTCTGAATTTGGGGCAAGGGCGTTATTTAGCTTCATTTCCAAAAGGTAGTGGGTGTTCTACATAGGTTCTGCAACCATTATCATTTGCATGGAATATGATTTTCCCATCATATTTGGCGTTAATGATCTAGAGCCACATGATGCCATTGAGACTGAGTTCTTCCCCTTCGCATGCCTCAGCATGCATATCCAAACCCACTTGGTGATTGTTTCAATCAACGGAAGTCGTTGTGGTATTGAGCGTTGTAGTACAGAAGTTGCGCCAGACGGAACCTCAATGCGCCATCATGAGAAACACCAATTGGAACCATAATTTTTTTTTCTAGAACCTCAAACTTGAACGCACATAACCTCGCACCAAAACCACAATTGCAGGGGGGTCCAAGTATTTTGACAAAAATAGAGAAGCGAGGCCAAAATGAAACCACAAATGAACAAGTGTCCACACTTCTTCATCATATATCGTTTAATAGATCAACGCTTCAGATTGTTTTTCAATTTTCTATACGATCTAATTGTCCTTAATACTAGCTTCGATCAGAAATCGATCCACTAAAAATTTAGCGTAAGCCCTTCCAAGATACTTATATCCAATAGGTTAGGTCTTACCAACAACTCTCTCATTTTCTTGGGCCCTCTTATGAGGGAGTCAAGCCCAGTCCTGCTCTGATACCATGTTGTTTTTCTTCATATGAGATATAATCAATATATTATTACAATGATGAGTGTTCCATATATAGGTAACATATGGTGACCATCCATGAAACGATGTGTCCCTTGAATAATCAATAACTATTTATTATTATCATTTACTTTATTATATATGATATTTAATAATCAATAATCATATTATTAATTATTATTCTAAGAGAATGTATTTCTGATGTTGTCCAAACATCAACACATCTTACCTTTGAAGATTGGATAAGGAAGGAGAATAAATCTATCCATAATGCTTTAATTTGTTGGATGGCCCTTGCATTGTATTTCCCTTTGGTTGGAAATTGGCTTGTTTGGAAAGTTGGGAATGGAGGTAAAGTAAGAATTGGAGAATATACATGAGTTGGTTATTGTGATGTCCATAGGTTACCCCTAGGTCTGATTCCTACTTTGTGGAGCCATGGGATTTACAATCTAGGGCATGCAATTGATGTTATCAACAATACCTCAATTTGGAAACAAGAATTGTTGGATGGTGAAGTGATAGGGTTGTTTACGTAAGAGGATGGTCATTGGAGAGTCTCTATGAATCAAATTAGAAAGAAGCATACTAGAATCAATGGAGATGAGGATGTTTGGTTTGGTCCAAAAATCCTTGTCATGGTGTTTACACTCCATGATTGGGGTATACATCCAAATTTATGGAAACATATCAAGTTGAAGAAGAATGGTGGTGGAGGACTCTATGGACGATAACAAACCATATCAATTCAAATGTTTACATGTGGTTTGTGTTAAGAAACAAACCATTAAAATGGGAAGTTCTCCAAAGAAGACACATAGATGTTTCAGGTCACTATACTTTTTGCAAGTATGCTTTAGAGTCAATATATCATTTGTTGATACATTGTCCTTATGTTGTGAAAGTATGGGAGGAAATGGATGTTATGACTGGTTATAGGGGAGAGTAGCAAGGACTAACAATAAATGAGTGTTTACAGTCCTTTGTCATGAATAAATATATCAAATTATTCCAATCCCTTCCCTTAGTGGTAGCTTGGGGTATATGGTTAGCCTGTGATGTGGATATATTCCAAGATAGGTTATAGCCTACCTTCCACTGTGCTTCCCAAATTAGATCTATCTATTCAGGAAATACATCATTCCCTCAAGATTAAAATGGATATTTTTTATCTACCCTAAGATTGATAAGAATGGGGCATGGGGGTTGTTGTTCCTAAGATTAAACTTAAGGCTCAAAGAATAATGTTAGGCATCAAGAATTAAGGAAAGTTGGTTTTAAAGGTGTTTTTTCTTCTGTTAGTTGTGTGAGAGTTAAATCCTCAGATGGAATTAATATCTGAACAGAAAAAAAAAAAAAAAAAAAAAAAAAAAAGGTCATATTTCGTCGTCTGAGTCAATTTATCAAATTGAAAGAAGAGAAGAAAATTACAAAAATATTTAAACAAACTAAGGCATCAATGACAGAAGAGTCTTAACTTGTTTATAGTATAAAGAAATGTAGAATGCAATCCTAAAAGAATATAAGATGTAGTAATCCAAATAACAGGCATGTCTTGTATTGGCTGATAACAACTACAGAGGAAAAACTGTTTGCTAATCAAATATTAAATGGAACATAATCACAGTAGTTGTTGTACTAAATTGTAATCATTCATTTGTTCAAGAATGACTTAAAGAAAATAGAAGATATGAAACACAAAGAGGGCACATAACTCAAACAACACAAAATTTGGAATCCCTGTCTGCACTTGTATTAATACTCACAGAAAATGAGTTTTCTCAGTTACAATACAGCATGAAGCAACCCGTGATTATCCTTAAAAAGTTATATTTATACAAAAGGTTCTCAACCTAAAATGGTTGGAATTCCGTTTATTTCTAGAATAGTAAAATATTACAAAATGTAAAATGCGGAGCGCTTCACTTGCATCTTTTCTGTTAGTCTCCTCATTATGTTGGCAGAGGTGTTTTTCTCTCTAGTTCTCCAGCTCCAAAATGGATAACGTACACAAGTCAGCGGTGCTACCTTTTCATTTCTCAATACATTTGATACATCTGGACACAAATTGTGCCACCAGCCTGGAGGGCTCTGTTAAATTACTGGCTTCAAAAATATATAATTTCTTTTCCAATTGAGGCAATCTTCCTCCCCTTTGTCTATCTTCTGAAACTATATATTGTAATTGCATATTAGGCTTCACTAGCCATCTATTTATCTGAATAATATCAACCTGTTTTATCTGTGAGATTTATGTCTGAGCCTCTTCCGTATTTGTCTTAATGTCAAGTTGATGTTTTGTTATGTCAATCTATCCCAATACTCCAGAGCTATCTTCTTTATCAAGGCCTAATGATTCTTTGTTGAGTGAGTGGAAAGCCTCTTCAAAAAACTCCTTCACTTCCTTATCCATTTTCCTACTTTCAGCTATGCTATATTCT
Organism: Picea engelmannii; assembly: GCA_009831015.1. Classification (NCBI taxonomy): domain Eukaryota; kingdom Viridiplantae; phylum Streptophyta; class Pinopsida; order Pinales; family Pinaceae; genus Picea; species Picea engelmannii. The sequence goes on from ML820897.1 coordinate 7,976, forward strand.
CAAGCCTTTAGTATTATATCACCTATGGCCTATTCCAAAACAGACAACTTTGAAGCCATGGCTATTCCTTCTTTTGCTGACGACACAACTGCTTCTTGGAAGGTAGTCCGGGAAGAAATAGCTTCTCTCTCTCTTAAACAAATGTTATTTAATTCTTGATCTATCACTCGAAAATGATCTTGGACAATTTCAACCTTAGTGAGAAGGCTTTGTTGTGTTGCTTCCAGTTCCTTTTGCACTTCCAATGCCTGAGCTTGGAACATAGTTATATCTACAATCATGTTTTTGGTAGATCTTAATTTAGCTTGCAATTGCCTTACCAACTCATCATGTTGGGTGGCTCGTCCCTAGCTCACCTGTATATTCCTGTGCATATCCTCAAGGCTAGATTTGAGTTGTTGGATTTCCAGTTTGTCGTTGGCTCTAATCTTCTCAAAGCCCTTGTTGACCTCGTTCCAGACGTTCTTTTCTACAGTCTTCATTTGATTCTTCAATTGGCTTATTTGCAGATCTTTTTGCTTCAGTCGTTCTTTTAAATTTTCGACTGAAAATTGGTTCGTTGTTGCAAAATACCCCAGTGAGCCTAATACTTCTTCAGCAAAGTCTACCTCCTCCAAGGATTCTCCATCAATTAGCACCATGTGCCTTTTGATAGTAGAACCTTCCTTTAGGTGCATTTCTCTCCTCACCAAAACCTTCCTTTTCTTGCTAAAAAAGAAATTGGAAGGAGGCAACTCTTCAACCGAAATGGGTGTGAGGTCCTCTATGAATATTACCTCTGCATTTGGATTCCCTCTGGTGAATTGTAACGGTGTGATGAACTAGATGGGGATGCCGATTTCAGTGGACGAATGTTTACCAACCGCATTTGTAGTTGATTTATCTGGTGAAAATGGTGGTCCTTCTTCTCCCTCTTTTGTCAGTGTTTCTTATTGATCTTTGGCTTGGTCACCTGATACATTTGTCGATGGGATATCTTCTTTATGAGTAGACACCTCAATATTCTCCAAGATTTCCCAGTTTTCTTGTCCGCTGGAGCTTACTGCTTCTGGTCTTTGGGTCTTTGTTTGTTGTGCAGTTGTAGACGCTGGGGTCTCTCCTTGTAACACTTTAGGGAGGCTACTTCTTCGGTGCTTCTGGAAGTCGTAAAACTCAATCATTTTATCGGGTGACAAAGTCCAAACTTGACTCAAGACTTCTGGATAGGATCTCGCTCCTCGTAAAATCTTGTCTTGAGGGGAATCTTCGTGTTCATACCTTTTCAAATTACAGTCGGCCATGTGATTACCCACAACCTTTTGTGGGTCATGATTTTTGAATTCAATGTTGACCAGCTTTATTTCTTCCAAAGCCGCGACCTCTACTTTAGAGTGATCGAAATCCAGTAGGAAAAATGTACCAATTTGCAGGGTAAAAGAGGGCCATACCTTTTTCTGTACTGTTTTGAGATCCTTGTTAATCCCACTGAGCACAGTTTGTCATGTGACCTCTTGGCACACTAGTCGGTCTGGTAAAAAATGTGGCAGAGCATATGGAGGAACTGAACAGCCAAAAACCCTAATATAAGAGAAGTGTTCCTCAATATACCAGTCTGTTATTCTGCCCAGGTTATTCACAATTTTGTCGAAGATTCTGGGAGGTGGGTAGCCATATCTGGCGGTGTGCATTGGCACCACTACCCAGTTGCAGATATCATAAAATAAGTCTTTTTTATTTTCTTCCCAAAGTTTCGAATGGTAAATATGTGGGTTCGACACTATTTGGAGTCCAGCTCCAGTCCATCAGTGGAAAAAGCGTCATGAAATAGAAGACGTCCATAATATAAGATGACATGAAAAATTGGGTCGATTTCCCCTTGGCTCTTAGTGAATGATATCTTGTAATCTCTTGAACCAAACTGTCTGACAATATATTTGCCCAGTCAAAAGAGTACCCTCCTACCACTGTGTGTATAATAGGTACCCACTGTAAAAAGAAATGAGTTGTGTTTTCCTTCCCATGGAGCCTACACATCATCATTGTTATGTACATTATGTGGGGTTCTAGTGTGGAAACTGGGTATATACCATGGGAGTTCGCTCTAAACTTCTCGGGGTGAGAATACCAGTCTTTAATTAAATCGGGAAGGTTTTTTCCATATTGGTCGCATTCCTTCTTGTTGAAATCTACTAGGAAATTTGCATCGTAAACGAAATTGGATACCAAAGACAATTTGTACATCACCTGTAGATGCTCTGGCCTGAAATCCCCAACTGCGACCTTTTGCGAATTGAAAATAGTTATGGTTGGGATATCTACATGGTCTAGCGCCCAACCGATCATATCATTGTAGGGCAAGAGCTTAGGCCTTGTCGCTATCTTCTGTAGCTCTAACTGAGAAACAATTTTTTACTTGGTAGATATGTTCTCCTTCTCATTGTCACTTGAATCATTCGGGCAATTTACCAATTCATATTGTAAGATGTTGAATACTTGTGTCCAGGATTTGACGTTGTCTATGCTTCTGGGCGAGGTGTCAGAGAGAACATATGTGTTCTGGCTCGAACTTTCACCAGTCACTTTAGGTGCTTTTCGTGGAGCCATGGTATCAAGCCTTCAAACTCTATTATTTGCCACAGGAAAGGCGTAAAAATATTTCAGCTATAAAAACTTACGGCTCAGTAAAAAGAATAATGAAATTCAAATTCGCATTCCTTTTCCTTTAATCGCATCAATCAACCAATACCTTCACTGACAGAGTATTTACTTTCTTTAATGAATCAGATTCAAGCGGTGGCTCAAAATCTTATTTGGAATGATTGCCGTAAAGGTATTATTAACGGCATTTATTTTTGGTGGTTCATGCTCGGGAAAAGCACATATGAAATTTGAATCTATCTGAGTCATCATTAAGTGATGTATTAATTAAGAGATAATATTTGTTTAAGCATCGGTTAATCATAGTTACCATTAAGTAAATTTCAACGTTTCGGCTCTCGGGAGATCTTATAACAGCCTAAGCTATAACTTACGAAATGTGAAATTGCGGTGTGATTAATTAAGTTTAATTGCATTTAACCCTTTTAATTAATCATGATTAACCTCAAAGATTTCGGGTCTCAGGATATTCTATACTAGTTCGAGCTACGTTTTCCGAATCGCGAAATCGCGATTGATTAAATAATATTAATCACTTTTAACCTTTTAAATAATTGAGATTAACTTCAAGGGTTTTGCGATTTCGGGTATCGGGACTTTGGTTGTCGTTCGAGGTAGGGTCCCTGAAATGTAAAATTGCGATAAGGTTTAAATATTGTTAATCATTTTTAAATCGTTTATTTAACCCGGTTTAACTTAACATAGTTTCGCGACTTCATATATCAGGACTTTGGAGTTCTTACATGTTGGATTGTTAGTATTGTGAAACCTCGAAACTCGACATTTTGAAGGCAGCCGTTGGTGATTTGACCTTTTAACGAGTGGGTGGCTCCATAACTTTTAAGGATTTCAGATCGTTGGATTCAACGGAAGGCTTCATCAACAGTGATATTCAAGTGCGTGTTTGTCCTTATTTAAACAAGAATGAAACTAATCTAAGTCTAAAGTTTATAAAAATATATATGTTCCAACAAGGGTATTAATTTGATGGCACAAACCAAGGCCATAATTTTGTTTGTGGTGCTAGTGGTTTCTTTTTTTTGAATGATTCACATGTTATAGAGTTCGATATAGGGTTGGAGGAAGGAACAAATAATTTCACAGAGATTATGGCATTAAAGTGCTTAATGAAACTAGTTGCAAATAAAGGGTTTTAATACTTGCAAGTATTTGGTGACTTAGAAGTTCTCATTACCTAGATGAATGGAAACTTCAGGTTGAATAATTTGACATTATAGCCAATCTTTAAACAAGTTAAATTGATGAAGTTTATTCGTCACAACATTTCCTATTATCATGTCTACATGGATCTATAAGGAAATAAACATCCACACTAAACCAACAAGGAAAGAGAAGACAAATTTAAACAAGAAATAAATTCTCTGGAAACCCAATCGGGAAAACCAAAATTCCTTGAGTGTATTGCTCTCTTGTTGTCTTATTCATTCATTGAATAAAAAGTTACATGGCTAACCTTGGTCTGCACCTAAGACACAATCACCCTCATACTCTCTTTCTTTACACAATAACAACCCTGCATCCAATTCGACTTGCATATACATGACCAACAACCTTCATCTAAATATCAGTTTTCTACAGTATTACAACACACCTTATTTATAGGCTTTACAACATGAAAAATCCTAAATCATGCCCCCCAAAAAAAGTTACATATGCACGCAGATGATTGGTTGCATTCTTGTGAATCTCAGGATTCTATTACAATTGAGTACCAGTCGAAAACCTAGTCGACCTCTAGTTGGTCTTCAGTTGGATGACACTCAACCTCCCATCAACCTCATGTTGGTTGAAATTTCGACTTCTCATTGATCACTTCGACTTCAACTTCTCTATTGATCACTTTGACCTCAACTTAACAATTGACTCGACTTAAATCATTAGTCGAGTCATCACTCAATCTATCCACCTCAACTAGACATTCAGATGACTATTCTTTTACTGCAAAGAATATAACAACCCAACATTCTCCCACGTGTTGTATTCTTTGTTGATACAAGATAACTTGAACTTTTGTTCATAGATCTAGAGCAACAATTCCCATTGCTTCTCTACACCAAGAGAACTTCAAAACACTCACAAACTTGATCAAAGAGTCTGCCATGTTATCCAAAGTGTCTACCTTCTCCAATGACACCTTCTTTATTTCCACCATGTCTCTCATGAAATGGTATTGTACATCAATATACTTCGTCCTCGAATGGTAAGTTGGGTTCTTTTCCAGAAATATTGCACTTTGACTATCGCAATTTATCTTCATATCTCTCTGCTCAAACCCAATCCCTGATTAAAATATATGCAAACATACTTCATCTTTGCTTCCATGTATTCAACATCTATTGTTGACAAGGCTACGACCATATGTTGCTTACTCATCCAGTTGATTTCTCCAATGAACATATTGAACACATATTCACTAATCATCCTTCATTGATCCAGATGTCTCGCCTAGTCGGCATCGACAAATCCATGTACATTTACTTCCATGTCAGTTTCAGGCTTCCCTTGGTAGCATATAGCATAATATTTTGTTCCACACAAATAATTGAACACTCTCTTGACAATATTCTAATGCTCTTTACCATGTGTCAACATGTATCTTCTCAATACTCTCACTACATGAGCAATATCTGGTCGAGTGCAGACCATCACATACATCATACTACCAACAACATTAGCATAGGGACTCCCAACAACAGTGGCTCTACCAAATCCCATGTCTCATTCTTGTACAAGGATTCCATTTCTTTGACCATGGCATCCTTCCAAAGTTTACTCTCTGTCGAGTTGACTGGCTACCTAACCAACTTGGGCTCCTTGTCAGTGGCATATAATACAAATGTAGAATGGAAATCAAACGGAGTATACCTTTCAACTTGTTTCCTTTCTTGTTCATACCTCATTACAACCGGAGTCAGTTGTTCCACCTCTTCATTTGATTCGATCAACTCATCTGAATTGTGTTCTTCATTTATGAGTTCAAACACTAGCTTCTCTAGTTCTTTCTCTGTTTGAAACACTTCAGACTTGGAAGTTCCTCCAACTTTGTTGAAGATCACATATCAACTATACATTGTTTTCTTCAACAACGGATCCCATAGTTTATAACCTTTCATTCCATCCTTGTAGCCGATAAAAATACACTTGATTGCATTATTATCCAACTTGTTCCTCCTTTCGTTGGGAATATGCACAATGTATCACATCCAAATACTCTGAAATGTAAAAGTGAAGGCTTCTTATCGAACCATACCTCATGTGGAGTTGAGTCGACTAGTGTTGATGAAGGAGACCTATTTACCAAATATTTTGCAGTGTTGACTACCTCTACCCAGAATTCTTGTACGATCTCGGCACCATTAAGCATGCTCCTTTCCTTATCCATCAATGTCCTATCCATTCTTTTAGAAACTCCATTTTTTTGTGTGGTATATCGTGTGGTATTTTGGATTTCTATGCCACACTGTTTGCAGAACTATTCAAAAGTATTTCCACAGAATTTACCTCCATTGTCAGTTATCATCACCTTGATCTTCTTATCTTTTTAGTTTTCCACAAGAGATTTAAACTCTTTGAATTTCTCAAAAACCTCTTATTTATTCCTTAAGAAATATATCCATGTCTTCCTAGAAAAATCATCTATAAAGGAAACATAGTATAAGGATCCTCCAAGTGAAGGGATCAGTACAAGGATCCTCCAAGTGATGGGAAATTCAACATACTTTATACCACTCCAAACAACCCACATAAAAAAACCTTGACCATCACCATCAGGGTATAGCATGTATCCCTTAGGATTGCATGCATCACAACACATCCATGGCTCTTCATGAAATTCTCAAAATTGTAGCATAGGTATGTCCACATCATAGGTAGTCCCCCACTGACCAACCATTATTTCCCATTTCTTGCACCCCCCTGATAGGGATTATGATTCCACGAAACCCTTCATAATAGGTCAATTCCAACTTTGTCCAACCTTCACGTATTCACATGACTCGATATTTTGAGCAATTGAACATGGTAAATCTTTCAAATACTCAGATTAACGGGAAAAATAAAGGAAAGAACAAAGCACAAAACCCACCACAAGGACCAAGAGGAAATGCTCCTAAAGCACCAACAATATTGGGGGCAATGACAATCTAGGAAACCAAAATCAGAAATCACAATGGTCTGAAGACCAACTTCCCTTGTGAATTATGTGGTGAATTGGTTCATTACACTCACCACTACCCCCAAAACATTGAATACAAATGGATGAAGGAAATGATCACTAAGGACCAAATCCTCCACAAGGACCAAACACCACCCAAAAACCATTTCCTAACCAACTGCAACTAGCAGTATTGTGCAACCCCTGCCCCCAGCAAGAAGTGGTAGCCAACTAGTGAGAATCAAATAACCCCCCCAATTGAAAAGATCTCACCCACCCCCAAATCCTACTCAACATGGAGATCCTTCATACCAAAACATATTCATGACTTTGGTAGAAATCAATATTCAAACTAACAACTGACAATACCTTATGGCACCTGATTTGACTTTGGTGAACCTGGAAGTAAACCAACCATCCACTATCATCCTCTTGAAAAATTTTCACCCTAGTAGTGACCCTACACCATGTGTTCCCAAGGCACCTTTATGATGCATGGATCATAACCCTCACGCAAGGGTCACTTAGAGTTATAACATCATCAATGACTTAGTGCAATCACTAGTGGCCATGTCTACGCTCGAAGTTATCCATATGTTTCCTTCTCAAAGGAAGGATCTGATATCTACATTAGATGTTATTTACCCATCATATCCATGCCTCGTGACCTTTCATTTAGATAACTCTAAACCACAACTTTCGTCACTAGTTTCATTTCATATTCATGTCATAATTAGGAACATCAACATTCATTGATGCATCATTGATTAAGGTGCATCCACATGTATCATGTCCACCACATTACGGAAAATCTGGGCATCCTCAAACTCATGCCAATGGCCATTATGTTTAGGGGCTATGATGGTTTTCCTTCTCAACCCAAAGGTCTATACCAAAATGTCCATGTTGAATTAGCAAGGAAGACAATCTTAATTGATATCAAAATGATATATGCTCAACTAGATTACAACATTCTTCTCGAGTGCATCTATATGTATCTTGTGAGGGAAATCACATCCTCTGTGTTGTGCACTATGATGTTCCCCTACAATGGGAGGATCATCACCATACACTAACTGAAACATTATGAGCCTCGGTCAACCACCAATTTAAACAACCTTTGATCCAAAATGGATCCAAACATAAAGCAATGTGTGTAACCCTCAATATCTAAGGCGATTCGGAAATTAAGGTTAGTAAATTTGTAAAAGGAAATGCAAAGTAAAGTGGAATAGGACAAAGAAGAAGAAAACATGAATTTAATTAAAATTAAAAATATATATAGAATAGGAGAGGAGAAGAAAGAAAGGAATGGGAGCTGAAAGGTCAGTCCCTTAGTCTTCCCATTACCCCCAACTCTCTCTATTTCTTCATGTACTTTCACTCTCAAAGGACCATTTTTTGGTTAGGGGGAGAGAATGCAAAGGAGAAGGCGATGTGTGAATTTTTTAATGGCCACAGAGCCATGAGTTGCATTGTAAACTAGAGATTGTTGAAATAAAAGATGAGCAACCATTCGAAGCTAGTTTTCCCATTTGGGTTTCCAAGGTAAAATATCTATCTTATGAAGTGTTTTATTTGTTGTGTAATGGCTTCAATTCTATGATTAAATATTTTCAATAATATTAATCTTTTCTATATCAATTAGTGCCTACAACAAGAATTTTAGATTGCTATACTCATTTTTATGGTTGTGTGACTAGTAAGTGAATAGCAAGCTATGGTTGGAGAGAAAATTACTCTTGATTAGAATACCAACATTCATGTTTTGAATAGGATCGCACCTTCATATGTCTGTCATTACACCGGTGAACCCACACAGAGACAACGATTATTTGTTACATATAACAATATTGAAATACAACATATAATAGGTTCATAGCATCCATTCATTTGACCAAAAGAAATCAATGGTTGTGTTAAAAGAGTTGTTGCACTTCCCTAGATAATTCCTACTCTCAATGTCTTATAATTAGCAACTTGTCTCTATTTTAGACTAGTGAGTTTGTGCCTAAGGATCATATGTCTTCCTTGTATCAGTTGGTTGTTGTTTAATAACCAAGCTTCTATTTAATCCTCAAGAAGTTGTTTTGTAGTAGCTAGGTCACAATATGGGTCATACACCCCCTTGGATAGGTCAAATACATCACTAATTAGGCCATATGCATCCAGGATATATGAGTCTCCTCTCTTTTGGATATACATCGAGTTAAGCTATCAAGTGACCAAACAACCTTATAATAACAGACTATGCAACGCTATTGTCATTGGCATTGGAATGTCCTGCACTCAGTGAAACGTGGTGTACTGTAGTTGCCCATTTTTTGTTTGTTAGTCCTCCTATGAATGCATGAATAGTCATATTAATACTAGCAATGCGACAGTGTGCAGGGATTTTTATTCCTTAATAAACTAGTGGTATTGCTATCATTCTAGATAATTACTTTTGTATTTGAACTCTCGTGAAAATTCCCCCTGTTGAGAATTGTATTGTGTAAAGTGTTGGGTTCATAACAGTGTCCAATCAGATCATTAGGTTGACTCAAGAAATATTAAAAGCGATAGAGGCATTGTGATAGTGCCCAAAAAATTTGCAATAGATAAGTAAAAGAAAATTTTCAATTGATTGTGGGTTTAAATGTGCACATGAATCTATATATTCATGTGTCAATGTTGGTTAACATTGCAATTGAAGGAAACACCCCTCCTCAAATTAATGGAAAAGATATATACTACCAAGGAATTTTTTCTCTTAATTATTGTTGGGGAAAATTGTCTTTGAGCATTAGCATCCATTTCCTTGAATCATATCAGAGTAGTGTATAGATATTGATTAATTATTGGAGGGTTGTTTAAAGTTCCTAGTGTAAGCAACATTGGGCCCTGGCCACTTCATTTCAGAAGCTATTGCATATTGATATCTACACTACCTCGTGTTCATTCAAAGAGTCCATTGAAGACAAAATTGACCTTTCTTGGGTTGATACATATGTTTTCTTGACAACGGATA
>ML820897.1:42310-54190 GCA_009831015.1 Picea engelmannii
TTTCCCAAAAAAAACATCGTTTAGGGCCTCAAAATGGCCCCGGAAGTTAAAAACTGCTAAAAATAGTAAATTACCAAAATTGCCAGAAACATGTTTTGGGCCAGTTGGAGAAGGTGGGTGGCCACCGATATCCACCTGGATCACAAAGGTATGAGATACAGAGGACGAGACGTCACTAACATCATAGAGGGTACTAACAAAGTGAGTAAAAGTGGCCTGGAAAGGGATGATTTTAAGGATGGAAATTTATTTTAAAATGTAGTAACCTTGGCAAATATTACTAATCCTTCATATGCCAACTATAAATGTTTGGCGATATTTTTGTAAAAATACTCAAATTTATAAGGATTTTATATAGTTTGTATAAATTTTTGGCAATTTTTAAGGTAAAATAATTTTATCCTATAGAATTTGGACGAATAATTTTTAGAATAGCCAATCTTTTTTTGGGAAAAACCTTGGGAAATTATCCCATGAGTGAAATTTAGCCCCTAAAATCATCCCTAATTTAATTTATTAAATTAAGCACCCTTAAATCTCCTCGACGTGTTGAATAGACTATTCAATAAACAAGAAATCAAATATGGAGAAGGGAAGGAGCTCTTACCCAGTAATTAAACACGACTCAATTGATGGCTTAGGTAGGCAAACTCAACGATGGAAGAAAACAACCTTCTAACAATGGGATATCTCGGGATGTGCAATTTCAACTTAGTTGCTAGAGCTTTCTTTCTCTTTGGAGGTTCATATGACATGCATGGGAAAATAACAGCTCATTTGGTTTTAATGCAAAAGTGGTGGTTTGTATGCAATATTTACTGTCGCGGGGCATATTAATTAGAAACTTGATGAGCATGTTGTCATTAATTTCTAGTTGCTAGATGTGGAGGAACAAGATAGGTCAGGGAGGTCTGCCTCGACAAATCTCAAGTGGAATCTACATCTTCATTGGCCTATGTAGATTCTCTGTGGGGAACATTTGGGATGGTCATGCCGCATTTTTTAACATAGGGAAAACAAAATCCTGTGAGCCATCCTCCATTGTCGATCTACTTGACAGGGATGAGCATGGTCATTTGCAAAATTTCCTCCGTTAGTCCTACCCCTTTTCCCAAAATGATGTGATCCCTTGTTGACTGTTGATCTAGCGAACAGGGAAGATCCTAATTGTTCATGGATTTTCCTCCAACAACGATTCCCTTTTCAAAACGCCATGAACCATTGCTAAGCATCTATTTAGTGGGTGGGGAAAATCTTGGTCATCCATGGCATTTCCTCCACCAACGCTTCCCCTTTTTCCAGAATGTCGGAAGCCTTTTTGAACTGTCGATATGGAAAGCGAGGAAAATCTTGGTCATTCACAGCATTTACTCCACAGTAGTTGTCAAAGTCATTGCGTTTACATTAAACATATATTGTAAAGCTACAACACATGCATCTTGTTATAGCATTTCATTGCAGGTATAGTTCATATAGTGGTTGTGATGACTTTCCATTGCATGATGATCTCAATGGATCTTTATTAGCAAGGCACACAAGCATTTCACATTTACATTGCATTTCAGTTTTGCATTGTGTTCTAGAGATGATACACCAATAACACCATAAAAAGTAGGAGCAAGTATATTAATATGGAACAAAATCTATATGATATATCATTATATTGTAATTACAGATAGCATGTAGACAATGACTATGAGATTGATGCAGAAGGGCTCAGGGTTCAAGTAATTTCACAGACAACACATAATAACAACCATAATTCAAAGAGGCTCTTTAAACATAATACTTCATAAGAACAAGAGGAAAAAGTGAAATACATATGATATTTGTGGCAAATCTTTTGGTGCAGGTAAATGCCTAACTAACTGCCAATATCAACAACAAAAATACACATGTACAGATATATTAATATAAATTGAAATCCCACATATGTTGTCGGGGAAGTTGACCTATTCTACCTTTTCTATGCCATCCTAGACTAGAGCTACTTTAGCTTGTAAGTGAAATGGCAGTAGCCAATGTAGTCACCATATGACTACAACATCCAGAAGATGGGGCAGGTACGTTGCATTGTCCTGTGAATTATGTGTTGCAAGTAGGAATTTTGTCCACTATGTTGCATACCAGCCAGCCTTATAAGGCTCTACTGAAAGTCTTAGGGCATGGTGTCATCCTTATACACACTTGCAAACGTGAGCCAAGTCCTACTCACTTAGTTTGTCCTTGGAGGCACAATGCCTAGGTTCACAGCCCACGCTATCACTTTGACCGGAACCTCTTTCGTCTAGGCTCACTCCTAGGAAAGCCAAGGGGGGTAGACCCTAGTTACTAGATAAGATTTAGCGTTAAGTTCTAGGAGTTGATTTTAATTTATTAAGGCTAGAGGGAGTCTATCCTATGATGATAAGGCAACAATGCAAGATGCAAGGGTTAGCATGTGAAGCAAGCCTTTCACTAAGTCAACTAAGACTAGTGACTAAGGTTGGGCAAGGGGTCAACTAGATGTTAGGTTGTTTTGTTACAATAGAATTACAAGTTATTTACAAAAGAATAATGAATACTAGATACAAGTAAAAAGATACAATGATACAATGTAACAAGCTAACCACTTTTAAATGATGTGCAAGATATAAGAAGATTAAAGCACTAGCATCATCAATACATTGAGTCCATCATCAACACATTCACAAGGATACTTTAGAAGATCTAGAGATTAAGACACAAGTATTCCACAATGATTATGATATTCAATCAACCCCAAAGTATTATTAGATGATTAAGCCCAAGGTTTGATTGTTTAATAAGTTAAGGGTTTCTTAAGATTATAAAGTTTTAGTTACCCTTATTAAGTATTTCACCAAAAACCTCCTCCCTCGATTAACAAATGATTTTTGGATGCTCAAGAAGTAAGGCAACGAGGCCTACCCTAGCTGTCACAGTCAGCGCAAAAGATTGTTTTTTTACGGAAAGGATGCTCTTTTGCGTCGTGAGACCGTCCCCGGCCTATCACTTTTTGTTGCCCTCCTCCATCCTCGTTTTAGATGGTGAAGATGGTGGTCTTAGGTACCATATTAAGTCTATTAAGTTAATATATCAATCAGGTAGACTTTTAGGTGTATTTTAAAGTGTTTTTATGATATTAAGGTGCCTTAAAAGTGTGATTTATTGCCAAGGCTGAAACTCACTTCAGCTTATTATGTGTGTTTCTTAAGCTTGGAAATAAGGACCATTAACACATGTAAATCATTGAAAGATCGCTGAAAATAAAGATTTATTTATCACCATGCACTAGATCATTAACATATGTAGCTTGCTAAGAAAGGAAACTTAAACCACAAGGCAATGACAACTTGCCAACAAGAGATAAAATATTATCACACTTATCTTATGTTTGTTAAGAGTATTAAGATCAAAACATCAAGTCTGAAGAGAAAAAGAAAGATTTAAGAAAATGCCTACATTATCAACTTATCCCAAAAAGCATTAACTTCAAGTGTGTTGGCAAATGGCCTTAAGATGTTAAAGCATGAAAAAGGGAAACCACTCACTAAACTATTGAAGCATTAAGCATTTAAAGTGTTAGAGTTAAGCATGTAAAAGAGAGATCAATCTTGATATGGCTTAAGCATGCAAGTAAATCCAACTAAGTTGATTATGCCCAATAGGCTTAAACTAAGGATTAGTATGTGTGAGATCTCGATCTAGAAAAAATTTATCCAATAAATCATAAAAGATCAACAACACATATTTAAACCCTTGCCTTACTATTTGGGGTATTCCTCTCCCAAAAGGTAGGCAATTATTAAGATTATTTATATTAGGAAATGAGAGGGAAGGACAAGCAAGAAGGACAAGCCAAAGAAAAAAGAAAACAACTAAGCAAGACCAACCTCTAACCCCACGTCCTAGGTTTGGGAGATGCCCAACATCCACCAAACCCCACGTCCTAGCTCAAGAAGTGCTCAAAAAATCAAAAAAAAGAGGAAGATTTACACTTAACCTAAGCTACCCAAGGCTCACACATGGGAGGAGGCCATACCACTCCTTATCCCCAACCAATGAGCCACTAAATCAGCAAGAGAACAAGTAGATCTATGCACAAGAAGCCCTAAAAATTGAAAGAGAAGGTTGAGAAATAGCTACCAACTTGTAGGAGGGTCTTAGAGTGTTGTGTGGACGTTTTTGGGTAGCCAAAGCCCCTCAACCAAATCTGAAACCTGCAAAAACCAGCAAGGTATACTTGCTAGAAATGCTACACACAACAATACAAGTGAAGAAAAACTTTTGCTTTTTAGGGCAAAAATTTTCTTAAAGAAATTTTAGTGAAAAAATTATATTTTGAAGACCATTAAACTATGTTAAGCTAGCTGAAAATATGTATGGAATGAGAGCATATAGAGAATGAGTAATAGATAGAGAAAGAAAAGAGTTTATGTGAGTCTCAAAGGAGGACTCTTCCTTGAGGCATTCCCAATGAAACCCTTGAAGCCAAACCTGCAAGATCTAACACAATGACATGCATACAATAGATAATATGGATGATTAAGCTAATAAGATGAAATACTTGCACCCTATCTAACTAATCAACATATATAGATCTACAAGACTACTCTTTGTTAGATCAACTCAAATAAAATACTTTACCTAAGATCTACCTGTGCCATCATCATATCAAATTAAAACAAGTTTACCTCATGTGTTGAAAGAACAAAAATACTTGTTGCTCTTCCAAAATTCCTCCAAAGCTTCTATTTTACTATTACTCAAGAAAATGGATGATGGAGCAATACTTGTTCCAAAACCCTAAGAGCCAAAGAATGGAAGATGGATCAAGAAGAGAGAGAGAGGAAAATCAAGTAGCATAACAATAGCTCAAGATATGGTGAGTTGGGAGTGAGGAAAGGGATCTATTTATACTTGGAGAAACAAACTCACCCCTCTTGGATCAATGCCAAGTGACCACCACCAAGCACAAGATGAGATCCCAAGGGTAGGGCGCACCATCTAGGGTTTAGATCATAGATCTAGGGTGTAGATGGGTGTGGAAAATGTTGGGATCAAGCAAAAGGTAGTGGGAGGCTATGGGATATGTGCCAAGGGAATGGAGAGATTTAAATAATTTGTTTTAAATTATTTTGTAATTTTCCAAGTGGGGGGGGGGGGCGTAACTTCTTAAGGAGGGTGCACCACTGGGGGAAAGGAAAAGAAATGGATGCAATTAATGAGGGAAGTGGAGTGGATCCACTCTAGGAGGTGACGTGGGGGATAAGGGAGAGCACACCAACCAAGGGAAGGGAAGGTAAGGGCCCAACACCCAATGAAAACCCAAGATCTAACATTTTACTCACAAGGGGGGTGTAACTTCCCTAGGAGGGCATGAGAGTTTGAGTGGGTGAGGTGTGAGGGGTTTAGTGAAAAAAGCTTAAAACAAGTTGGGTGGGTAGGTTTAGGCTAGGAAACCTCTCTCTTATATTTTTCCACCTTCAATCATCCTTTAAACTCATTATTACAATTTTACAATTTTGCCATGTTTGAACTTTAGCAATTAAAATTGTTGTTTTTTACTGACTGACACTTCAGGTGGACAAACCCATAGAAAAAGTTGTCCGACTGAGCTGAAACTTGGTCCATGGATGTAGGGAGTGCTATTCCATTTATTTTTAGCACAAATACCCCTATCAAAAGTCCAAGGACCTAGTTCTTACAATTTTTGCTCAAAATAATTAAATAATTAAACCTCCAAACTTAGGGAAGTTTAATTAAAAAATAAATAATTAAAAAAAATTACTTTAGACTCGATGGAATTCCGTGAAACTTTCTAAGATGTCTTGCATGGTCATTTACAATGATTCCTAACAATAGTTACCAAAAGATAAGCCCCCTGGAACGTCGTTCACCACTTTGGAGGAATTATTGCGAGTGTGAGGGAAAAACTCAAGGGAAATCAATAAGGCTAAAAATCTCAATTGATAACCTGAGGATAAAAAAATCTCAGTAAAAGGAACTCTCCCAGTGAACCGATCCCAAGGTAATTAACCTAGACATGATCCATGCAGACCTATTACATTATTGACCCACGTAGGGGGGCGGAAATTCCAATTACAAAAAGAAGTGACGAGGCCAATAATGCCCTGTAGAACCAAAAGTCTTCAACAAATTTGTATCTGATAATGCATCTCTTCATGGAACATGGAGTTGACCACCTATGTTGGAGAGGCGGTCAACATCTGGCTCCACATGGGGACATGTGTTCGATCTTCTCACATGAGACGGAGAGCATACGAGAATCCAACACCTACAAAACAGAGTGCTCACCAATAACCAACATAAGAATACATATATACATAATGAAATAAACGAATGATATTTACAAAATTTACAAAATGAAATAACTAAAGTACAACATCATTAATTTACAACAAATGAAATCTATGGTACAGAAAAATTTTAAGTACATATTTTTATAATGAATTAAATAATACAAAATTTAAATACAAGGAGAAAGGTTAGAGATATGTTACAGAGGGTGTCCCTTTGGACACCAAGTTGCCCCATCATCTAAAAAAGGGCTTGAGTTGCTGCCCATTCCATGGAATACTGATGGGCTCACCATCCAAATGGCTGAGATGAAAATAATTCGACCCTGCTATTTCTCTGATCAAATATGGACCCAACCATAAGTTGTCAAATTTGTCGTGCTTTCCACGTTTTTCTCTGCCTTTATCCCATAACAAGACTGTATCTCCAACTATGAAATATATTTGTCCGATTGACTTGTCAAAAGATTTCTTTATCTTGCTCTGACTTCTGCAATTCTGATCATAATCCCGTCGTCTGATTACATCTAACTCAATGATCTAATTGACCATGTTTTGAATTGCATCCTACTCCGTGGAAACATCCTTAACTGACCCATAAGTAGGAAGTCTAAGGTGCACTGACAACCTAGCCTCCAATCCATACACTAACTCAAACAAACTCTTTTCAGTTGTTGCTTTCTTTGTTATTCTGTCAATCCATAATGCATGCTTGATTTTACTATCCCAAGATCTTTTATTTTCACCGACTATCTTTTTAACTATGGTCATTAAGTTTTTGTTACTTGATTATGCTTGACCATTTCCTTGGGGGTAGTAATCTGATGCATGTGATAAGATAATACCATACTTGAAACAAAAGGAAGACATCTCTGCTAACCAAAAGGCCTTGGCATTATCTATCACTATCTTCGATGGGACCCCGAATCTATTTATTATTATGTCTTCTAGGAAATCCATCACTACCTTTTCATTTGTTGACTTTGTAGGAATGGCTTCAACCCACTTTGTAAAGTAATCTGTTGTTGTGATAACCCATGAATAACCATTACTCCAATTATCATTAAACTTCCCAATGATGTCCAAACCCCACTACTGAAAAGGTGCTTCAACCACAACTGGTTGCAAAGGGATTGCTGCTAACTTCTGCTTTCCGGTGACAAGCTGACATGGCTCACATTTCCAAACAAACTGATGAACATCTGAAAACATCGTGGGCCAATAATATCTTGCTCTAAGGATTTTTTGAGTAGTATTTTTAGCAACAAAATGTCCACCACAAAACCCTCCGTGGAATTCATCCATTAGTTTATTTGACTCAACGTCATCCACACATCTAAGGATAATTCCATCAGGATTTTTCCATCCTAATCCATCTTTAGTGAAGACATACTTAGAATATTTTAACCTTAAAGCTCTTTTCTTGTGTCCCACTAGATGGCTTGGACAAGTTAGATTCTTAAGATAAAAGATAATGTCTTTGTACCACTCAACTTGTTCAAGTTTCAATAAGTTGGGATGTCATTCTTCATCATTACTTTGGTAGACCATATCCAAAGCCTTCTCATTACTTTCTGTCAACATTTTAGCTAGGCCTTGACCCTTAATCAATTTTGTAGGTTTCATCTCCAAATCATACTCTTGGATCTTAGCAATCCATCTACCCCTTGAGCCTAATCCTTCTACTTGAGATAAAACATCTTTAACCGTAGAATTAGGAACATAACCAATCACTTTGGAATATCCGATGAAAACTCTGAAATGTTTGAGTGATTTGACTAAGGAATAAGCTTGTTTCTCAAACATGGGATACTTTAATTTTGACTTTTACAAGGCCCTACTCATATATGCAATGGGTTGATCGTGGCCTTGATCATTTTTCTGAAGCAACACACCAGCAATAGTGTCTTCAGAAGCAAATGAGAAAATCTGAAAACCCTTATTGTAGTCAAGGCTAATAAGGACAAGAGCTTCACATATTGCAGTGTTTATACTTTCAAAAGCTCATTTACTTTCATCATTCCATTCAAATTTTACATCCTTCTTAAGTAGCTTATATATAGGTTTCATGATTTCAGCATAATTAGGAATGAACCTATGGACAAAATTGGTTTATCTTAAGAAGGATTGGAGAGCTTTCTCCGACATAGGCAAATGAACTTTACTAATGGCTTCAACTCTCTCTGGGTCTAACTTGACCCCATCTTTTGTAATTATGTGGCCCAATAATTTACCTTCAGTCACCCCAAAGACTGACTTAACAGGATTTAGAGAAATTCCAAACTCTCTACATCTGTCCAAAACTTGCCTAAGGTGGTTAATGTGAGTTTTCCCATCCTTAGAAAAGACTGTCAAATCATCTTGATATATTTCAATCAATTTACCAATCAACCCCCTAAAAGCATAATCCATAGCTCTCTGAAAAGTAGCTCCAGCATTTGATAAACCAAATGGCATTCTGAGATATTTAAAAGTTCCTCGTGGAGTAGTAAAAGTGGTCTTATGCCTATCCTCAGCTTTAAGTTTGATCTGATTATAACCTGAGAAACCATCAAGCATGGAAATCATTCCTGATCCTGTAACCCGTTGAAGTAAAGTTTCCATCTTGGGAAGAGGGTAGTTGTCTTTTGTGCAAGCAATGTTTAAATTCCTGAAGTCAATACATATCTGGATCTTTCATTTCTTCTTCCTAGCAACAACCAAGTTTGAACACCAAAAAGAATGTCTAGTTTGAGCAATGATGTCGGCCTCTAACATTTTCTGTAACTCCTGTTGGACCAAAGGAGCTAACTTGGGGTTTAACTATCTCAACTTTTGTCTAAAGGGCCTAGTTTCTTCCTTGAGAGGAATCACATGCTGAATCACATTCTCCCAATAGACTTTGAGTTCATCATAACTGAAAGCCAAGACATCCCTATATTATTTTAATAAATCGACAATTTCAATCATTTCTTCTATAGGGGTAGTCTTGCATATCTTTACCATCCTAGGCTCTTCATTTGTTCCAATATTAATCTCCAAGTGGTCACATAGCTTTTTTTTTTATTCTTCTTTTTGTTTGTGACCATCTTGTCTATCAAAGTCTCTTTCTAAGGACACAACTCGCCTAGGGGGTGCTTTAATTTTATCATCATTTCCTATATAATTACAACCCTCCTCTTTAATGCTGATGTCCAAATCTGAAAACTCATGCATGTGAGTTAAAAATTTAATCACCTGTTTGTCATCATCAAAAACCTGCCAATGATCCACATTATTAGGAACTGAGGGCCAAAAAACTACTTCCACCAAAATATTATCATCAATCAAACCATCTGAAAGTTGAAGTGTGGAAGCAGCTACTGCAAGCTCATCTGCCTTTGAATTTTGTTCTCTAGGAATAACAATTAAGTTGAAATAATCTAGATCATTGATTAAGTCCCAAATTGCATTCATATACCCTTTTGATCTTTTCGACTTGCAAGCAAATTTATTCTTTAACTGTTGTATGACCAAGTCTGAATCCCCTTTAATATTTAGACATTTCACACCTCTATCCTTGCAAAGTTCCAAACCAAGGAGCAAAGCCTCATACTCAGCCACATTATTGGTTGCATCAAACTCCAATCTATAAGCAAATTTCAACACTTCACCATTTGGAGTTTGAAGCACAATTCCAGCACCTTTTCCTTCTCTATAAAAAGCACCATCAAAATTTAAGTACCAAACTTTGTCTAACTCATTATCTTGAACTATCTCTTCAAAAGGCACAATATAATTAGACAAGATGGCATAGTTACCAAGACCCTCATCAGTCCACTCTAACTCATTTTTGGGATTTTTGGAATCTTCAACATGATACTTTCTATACACTTCCCTATTCAACTTAAAAGTGTTTCCATCTAGGGTAGGGAGAGTAGCATAAGATAGATCCATTTGTAGACTACCACCCAAATGTTAGAATATAGAATATGGTGTGCTCGTTTTACCATTGACGATACCCTCGTCACCCAACCATAGGCCGAAGCCTCCCTCCGAGCAGCTTAACCTTGACTGAGAATTCCTCTGGAAGCAAACCCTAGGCTAGATAGACAAACAAAGGGTAGTGCATCATTCCCTAAGGATAGAGCATCACAAAAAGCTGATCAGATAGTCCAAACCCTCGCCAATAGATAGTCCAAGCCAATACTTAAAACTTGTTGTTGTTGCAGCTCCACTAGCAGCTCTCCTCCAAACATGCGCACAAGACTGCAACTGCAGTGTGCACCAAACAACAGAACTGCAATTCTGAGATGCTACAAATGAGAACTGGCGCCCTGTATTTATAGTGGTTCTGCCAATTTTGTTGGGGATGACTTTTCCTTCTGGATAAGTGTCTGTTCAGTATATTATTATTATTTCTGGCCGACTTCTTCTCTTGGAGGCTAATAACCTAATATAAATTATCTTCTTGAGCCGACAAGGCTTCTAGGGTTATTAGCCAACTCATCAGGGTTTCTCTTTCTTCCCAGAGTCTTCTATTCTCGTCAGGTTCACACGTGGAGGTAAATACCTCCCGCAGCTACCATAATATTAACACTCCCTCCTAGCAAGAGAGGTATTTACAGGTAATGGACTTGAGCACAAAAACATGCCATTTACCCGGTAGCATCAATATAGTCATCTAGACTATTTCATGACTAGATCATGAGCATCACCATCACCATCAACTGCATCATCTCTCGAAACCATACTTCATCTGAGTAATTAGATATGATGTTGGACAAGTTACTCTCACCATAGAGTGATACAAGAGGAGTAAGAGCTCTGCACTGTTTTCCGTCTGGAAAATCTATGTTCATCATCCATCTGAATGATCATTATCTCGAATAAACTTATTATAGTCTTCAAGGCAATTAGAACAAGGATAGAACACACTTGTGTCTATTCATAGTAGTATATAACTACAATTCAGTGGTTTACTACCACATCAAGTAACACACAAGTACTTGATCAACAACGTATGGTTGTGAACAGTGAAACATATTCACCACAGTAGTCCCCATCTACTATCATACAGTCTTCATAATAAACATCCGATATAAACCTGCATAGAAACAATGTTATGATAAAAAGTTGATTTGTTTGGGTCAATCTTTCACTCATGTCTGTGAGATCTGAAAGAATATCTGCCTCACGAATAGTGGAACATATCCAACACAGTAGTATATCTCTACTGTCCATAACAATCATCTGATGCCATCCTGCATATAAAAATATTGTTAAAGATAAAATGAATCCTCTGGGCAGATCTTTCACTCACGTTTGTGAGATCTGAAAGAATGTCTGCCCTCATCAACAATGGGCTATATGCCCTATTCTTCACAAACAAGGAAGAAGGATTATTTCTGATTTTTGAGCCTGGACCATTTCTCACCCTGGGCCATTCTTCCTACACTAATTAAAGTGCACCCTGGACAGAATGTATAAACCCTACGAAATGTTTGGACCATTCCTCACCCTGGGCCATTCCTCCGACACTAAACAAAGTGTAACCTGGAGAGAATGAGTCTGCCCTAAGGAATGATTGTCCCTGATTGTT
>ML820898.1:7228-17622 GCA_009831015.1 Picea engelmannii
TTTCACCATTGCATGTCTTTTCATTCAATGCACCATAGAGAGAAAATACAATATGTGTTCAAAATTAACAGAAAAAAATCATGAGCAAGACCCATGTTACAGAATTCTGATTGTTGGAATATTGAGGGAGATATTTCCTCCCAAGAGAGAATCATTCCACTTCTAGAAAATTGTTGGGCATATTTTACAAGGTCAAATGGTCAAGGAGTGGAACATTTGGGGTATTTGGGCATTGGAATAATTTTTGGAAGGTCAAAGATTCCCTCTCCACATGCAAAGCAATTAATTTCTCCACCAATTGACCAAATCGTCCTCTTTTGGGACAATTCACAACTACTCATTAATTGATTTGATAAGTCAAACTAGCTATTGGAAGGATGAATAGTCAATGTGGACAAAATATGATCATTATTGCTCATTTTTCGAAAGAAGATGTCCCCAAATTTATTTCCTTCACCAAATCGATTTCTTCTCCTAATGGGGTGCACCTCTCATGTGGACAAATCAAATTGGTCAAGGATTTTAAATGGATTTATCCCATTTTGACCATTGATGGATGTAATAAAAAAAAATATATCAAATGGTTTAGCCTCCAACCAATTCTGGATGAGCAAACCAAGAAAAATAATTTTTTTATGAGGGAGTTAGAAACTAGCCATTACAAATTTTGCTATTGGCATTTTTCAAAACTTAATTCTCTTGTGTCACTGTGGATTATATACTGTAATGCTTACTTTCCTTGGTCTTGGATATATTTAATTGTGCTTTGACAGGGAATCCTTAGGAGACTTGCAAGAAACAATCAATCGATCCATTGAGGGGCTACATAGCCACGTGGAAAAAAGAAGATAGACCTTTGTCTTTTTACTTTCTTTGTGGGATCCAAGTATATTATACCCAAGTTGTTGGACAAACTCCTTTGAGAGTAGCTTCAACCAAGTGGTCTATTATTACTTTGACCCTAGTTGATTGATTTTCTTGGAAACCATCCTGTAGAGGAGCTCTCCTAGCAAATCCAAGGAGGAACCCATTTCATTTGAACTTCTAGCATTGGGGGCGATAGTGGTTCCACTCCATACCCAATTGACTAGAAATCCATCCGGGCCAATCTTAAGCTTGTGGGGCTCATAATTGCACAAACTCAAAGACATCTTAAGGTAAGAGGTAAAGGTAAAAAAATCTCTCAATTTCTTCAGCCATTAAATTTCAAAGTATTTTTCAATCATCTTTTATTACAAAAAATACAAAAAAGTCATACCCTAGCTTTGTTATTAAATTTTATTTCTTGTAAGCTAGTAGATCTTGGGGTTTTTGCCACTTGGGATTTTCCCTACCCCAAGATACATTTGGCCTTGATGTTTTGAGTGTTATTGGATATATTTACAAGGGTTTTCTTGAGAAAACATGTGCATATTTGTGTTATAACAATCAAGGAAATATTCAGATCTACACTCTTCTTGGCCATAAAGAGGGTTCATATTGTAAGTATCTTCCCCTTAATCCTCTTTATATTCATTCCAGATCTGTTTTACAAATCTTATATTTATTTTTTTGGTCATCATAAAGAAACACTACAGCCTTAGAAACAATTTTGGTGGCTGTAGCAAATTCTGGGTTTTGAAGGCTCTAGGGCTTAATAAACACTTATATTCAGTTGCCCTACCCTTCTTACCCACAAATCTAGTGATCTAGTCTATTTTTGAACTTGTGGAAGGTTTGAAAAGACTATTTTTCTTGCTGTTTTTTGCATTGTATCATGTTTTGCAGGTCTGAAAAAACAGGACAGCGAGGAAAACTCTCATTTCCAGCCACTTTGATCAAGGTATTCACTCAACATATCATCTGGAAAGTGGTAAGAACGTTTACCCCTCTTTTTTGTACTTTATTTGATCATTATTCTTGGAGATTGAGGGTAAGTTAGCTTCTTGTTTGGTATCTTTATTTTCTGCAGTATTTTTTTTATTTCAGCAAGCATAGAAACAATTAACTCCTACCTTCACCTAGCATACTTTGTTTAGGCACCGGTTTTAATATTTTTGTGGTGAAGTGTTACTTAGCGGGAAGTCTCCCAAAGCCTCTTAACGTAGGAGTTCGACTTAAATAGGGAAAATGATAGGTGTTGTGGTGACATTGGACACCTATCCGCTATTTTTCGACCATAGCAGTCTAAGATCTTGTAGGACTGCTAGTTTGGGCGGTAACACTTCCCAAAAGCTTGTAAATGTGTTCGAGGAGAAACCAAGATGGCATTGGCATGTTTGTAAATTCTATCCACACCAAACAATAAAGTTGAGCAGTCTACTTAGTTGAGAAGTTCTAGAATCAATAGTAGAACACAACGAAAGTGCTCCTATGAACCCAAGGATCGTGGGATGTAGTAGATTCATATTCAATTAAGAAAATGAAACTTGAAAAATCTTAAAGTCAAGCTTCTAGTACTACAGCAATGGAAATTATGTGGCTCCCAAGCCTCCTTCATCTAGGTCCAAATCATGTCCTCTAGAGTAATGCGACTAACGAAGTACCCTATAATTGTGTGTTATTTATTCTGATAATAGGAAACATCATACTCTGAAATAGAAACATGGGGGTTTCATTAGGGTCATTATCATTGTTATCCCCTAGCCTAGGGATAACTAAGGAGATTATGTCTCGAGGCCCACAGGTCCTAGACATGGAGTACCGAGAGCCAGATCGACTTGAGCATGGCCTGGAGGGTCCATCCTTTCATTCTTCAACGCCTCCACTTTGTCAGCAACAACAACAACATCCATCACATCGGCCTGATCCTGCAATAGAAATGGATCTTGCTCCATGAGGTAATGAGTTTGGGTATCATGGTATGTGTCACTCTGATTCTCAAAACCTTTGAATATGTGCATTTAATTCTTTTTGCTTCTAACGTGTGCTTAGACCTTATGTTTTTCCACTTGACCACACCTGGGGGAATGACAGGATGCCCTAGTAAGATGGTACCCATAGGGTTTGAGTTGCCAGTGGGGGGATTCATGAAAGGCCATCGTCTGCTCCCACCATACTTACCACTTTTCATCCTTTTCCTGCTCATCCATCCCATTACACTGGTCCGGGCATTGGGTTGGCCAAATATCTAAGCGTTCTACCTTACCTTGTGGGAAGAAGGGGCTAAAGGCATAGAGGGTAAAAGTAGCTGGAAAAAGATAAAAGCCAAAAGAATGAAACCTTGAGATGCTTTGCCCAGGGATTTTCGAGAAAGCAATAAAAAGCTTCTTAGCAAGAAACAGAGGGACCCATAAAAAATAATAAAACAAGACCTAGTTAGAGGATATGGGGTTTCATCACGAGCCAACCTATTAGGTCCATGGGCATGTAGCAGTGTGACACTACCGACAACTGGTCACCATGCTAGGGTAGTGGCTCTTGGTGGCATAGCCAAGAGAAAGGGGGTCTCATCACGAGCCAACCTTCTCATTTCCGTGAAATGCTCGTGGGTAACATTGCCACCACTGGTCACCACGCCAAGGCAGTGTCCCCTAACTAGCCTCTTGAAAGAAAAAACAATAAGAATAAAAGATAAAAGGCATGAATGGGATTGGAAAAATTGCATCCATGACAAGGTGCAACTCACCCTCTTAAGAGGCACCCACAGGTAAACCATACATTTCCCTGCTATCACTGCACCCATTTCCTAGACATCCCTTACCACCTCATCCACTCACATGGCCTGGATTTGACTTCTCTGGGAACATCCCACATCCAATGAGCATTAGCCCAATAGGATGTCTTAGCATCCCCTCCAAATTTGGCTTGCAGATTAGCATAATGTCTTTGAGCACTTGCTCGGGTAAAAGGGGTTTCATGCACATGTTTAATAACTTGATGATTAGATGTGACCGACATTGCTATGATCCCTGTGACTTATGAGCCCATGGAGGGCGTATTTGTTGATGTTGCAGGGCCACACGCGATGGATAGGTACCCGATGGACAGGTACACATTAGGAGATGATTAGTTCGGACCTCCATGGGGCTAAAATCCCACCAGATGGATGCTGAGACCCCAGCAAAGGGGGCAGAGAAAGATCAAAGGATTGCACCAGAGAGAGAGGAGGGCGTTTCACCAGGGACAGCCTGACAGGCTTGGACCTAGGGGGGTTGTGGGGATTGTGCCCTTTCCACCATGATGTAGGCCTTGGAAGGCCCATGACGTCATCCAACGTTTTGGGATGTTTTGGAGGCAGTTGTGTGCCAAGTGACATGTGTGGCAGGTTCCAGAGGCCCAAGGAGGCCTACTGTTTTGCTCCAGGAGGCCAATGTTGCCCAAAAAGGGCCTACGTCACCCTAAAAGGGCATGACGTCATGTTAGCAACATGTTTTAGGATTTAATTATGACATTTATTGTAAAAACTGGATATTATTTGTAACTAGCCATGTTGGCCTTTTTTGACCTAATTCTGGTCATTAGTATTGTATATATAGAGAGAAAATCCCTCTTATTTTTCATCATCTTTCATTCACATTGTGAGGACTTAAATTTTCACCCTCCTTAGGGCTTCTTTGCTGAAATTTTAGGCGCACTTGTTGAGGAAGGCTAAATCTTGGAGTAATTTGACAAGTTTCTTGGTGGAAGTGTTCAACTAGGGTTTTTCTTGATTATTCTTGATGAATGTAAGTGATATTTCTGCAATTCTTCTTAATTGAATGGTTATAGTTTATTTCTCTTGCATTTACATTAAAKATTATGAAATTGCTTGACTAAACCCTAGGAAGACTAGCACATGTTATTGTCCTAGCTTCAAAAATCTTCACCTACTAGATCTTGTCAAAAGGCCATTTTTCTTGAAGCATGTGCTAAGGCCTTGCCATTGCAACACCTTAAGTATCCATTGCTTCATCTTAGCCGATTTTTGCTTCATCTTTGAGTTAAGGAGGGAGGAAATTCTACTAAGGCCTAGGGTTATCTACACCTTAGTAGCTAGTTTTCCCTAGGGTTTGATAATTGGAGCCTTGGGTTACCAACACTCCAATCTATCAATCTCTCTTGTCCTTGATTCTCCTACTATCATTTTCTTCAACATTCCATATTCATTGACTCCATTTGCCCTAAAGCACTAGTCTAAGTCCTCCTTTGAGTAGTTGATCAAAACAACCATCAAAATCTATTCTTTGAGCATCTTACTAATCTTTTCTAACCCTAGAATAACCTAACCTACTATCAATATTGTTGCTGTTACTAAAGTAAGCTACAACCACCGATTGCAGCATTAAAGGATTCTAAAAGCAGTTGAGAAGGCTGATTTAATCATTGTCTTGTTTGCTTCCAACAAATGCTAGTATTATGATTTCAATGGTTAATGATTCTTAGTCATTTTTGAAGCTATTGCAAGGCATTTAATGTGAAGTATTGCCTTATAAATATTGCTGTTATAATTTTCTGTTAACTTCATTATTGTCAGCCAATTGCTTTCATTAAGAAAGTCTATGGTTTTATGAAGTGCTAACTAGCAAGTGTACTTGCAAATATATATAGTTTCTTGTTGCTTTGTTCCGGGCAGGTACACTTTGACATATTATCTCTTCATTGGTTATAAAACTGGACTTTCTGATCAGTGGTGAATTGTGAGAGGGGATCTTTATCTAGCCACTTTGACTTTGCCTTCTCAAACCCCCAGGTCACCGGGGACGTCTCCCCTGGGCCTACCACCCTGAATAGAAAGAGACATCCTATTGAGGTGACAGTGATAGGATAGTCTCCAGTTATGCCAATTTTCTCTCCTTTAACCTTTTCTTCTATCAAAGTACAAATTGCACGATAACAATCATTACTTTGTAATACCTTGGGGACAAATTTCTAGGGTCTCTTTAGGGGAGCGATTGTCCACCTGATCACTAGAGATAGAATTGCCATGGATAATTGGGAATCTTTTGTTGTTTGCTCATAAAATATAGCTGTTGAAAATAATTCATTTCTGAAAGAAGAAAAAATGTTCAATTTGCAAAGCATGATGAGTGGCTTGTACTATTGTTAAGTAGAAAAGTTGGTATCAAGTTTATTATTTGAATTTCTAAACGAAGCACATCAGTTATACTGGAAATTCCTGATTGGATGAACTGCATTGCAAATACATCAAATTGTTAATAAAGAGATGCTTTCTATTATAATACAGATAATCAGAAAAGTTGAGTGTAGATACTTTCCCTGTAATTGTATCCCAGTAGGTCAGCCCTTTAAATCACCATAAACCAACAAAAAAAAGCTGGGCCATATGTTTAGCCATTACTGGACTACAGAAGGGCATATTGAAAGCAGTGATTTTTTCCACCTCTTGAGTAAGTTATCCATATTCCATGCTTCTAGTATGAGTATCTTTGTAACTTAAATTCAAATAATCTACTGTGAAAAGGATAAAGACCAAATGAATACATATTTACAAAAATGCTAAAATTTCCATCCCAAATGCAAGGGTGAGAGAACTGAATGAACTGGTTCAGCTGAATTAGATTTCAGGCTCAGCTCACGTCGAATCCCCATGCTACCATCTACTACCATGATCAAATTTTTATCCCCCATTAACTTTGGTATCATGGTTGAGATCTTCACTAAATAACAATGAGACATCGACTCAAGTCTGCAGGCCAGGTCATTAGGTCCTTGAAAATTTTAGGAGATCTTTCAATGGCCTTAGAACCAGGAAACATGTGTCTGCATTGTTTTAGATTATGGAAGTTCACTATTTCCCAACTATCTTTTCCGTCCTGTCAAAACAAAACAGAAAGAAATCTGCTTATTGTAGACGTTGAGTAAAAAAAGATAAATCTGCTTACTTTGTAGACGTTGAGTAAACAAAGATAAATCTGCTTGCTTTGTAGATAATGAGTGTACTTTCAATCTTCTAAGGTTTAAGAATGAAATTGCAGCTTGAAAGCTCACAAGTTGAAATGATTTGTTTTTAATAGGATATTACCCAGGCCTGTGGTTTCGTTACTACTTACAAGTTTACATTAATACACATCTTTCCACATGAGGAGAAAGTTATGAGAACTTGCTTTGTCTAGTCTTTAAGGTCATCTTTAACATGTGCCTATGATCTTCTAATTGATGTGATCTGTGATGGTTTATTGGCAGCCTGAATTTTTGGAAGAGTTGGAACGTACTATGTCTTTGTTGGCTTTTGATAATCCATCTAATTGTCCTGTCCAAGATCTTTACTCTGATTCACAGCGCCAGAAAACTGCTACTGAACTGAATACTGCCATTTTAATAAGTCAGGGACTTGAAAAAGGTATGGTTACTTTGTATCATGATATGGCTTTTGCATTGTATGTTAATTCTCCTGCAATATTTGCTTTGAATCTTCACAACAGATAAATATTTTAGCGCTCTTGCCTGTTTTTGTAATTTAAAGTTAAGAGGTAGATCAATGTTAGATTGATACTGTTAATGAATTGCATTCCTTTGACATTGTGTGCAGATCCTAAGCTTGTACATGTGTTAAAATTGTTAGTTTGGGCTCAAAATCAACTTCATAAGAGAGCTTTTTATCCGCATATTACAGACTTTGAAAATGCTACATTAGAAGATCCTGTCCTGGACTCTAGGTTGGTTTGCGGTAAATCTAATGCCACTGAAATTTGATCTTATCAATTCTGTTTCACTCCATTTCTGTCTTTTTGTTTTGATCAACACTCACAGAGCTCGTCTTGTATCACTTTATTTCTTGATTCAATTTCTCTTTGGCTACTAATGCATGTGTTGGCACAGGCTTAGGGATAATTTGTGAGTTACTTACAAAACAGAATTATAATAAGATGGACTAACAACGCATTTGAAGTGTGTTATGTCAGCCCTAGTTGATGCCAGTTTTTCTTATGACAATTTTCAGGAGAAGAAATGCCTCGATGGTCATTCAGTAGATAAGTATTTCCCTTCAGTGCACCTTTCTTCCAATGGACAAGTATATACAAACTGGATTAGCAAGCAAGCTAAGAATGCCAAAATAATTTGCGGCATGTAATGTGTGATATGCAACACATTGTTGAGGTTATTCAAAGTTTTCTCTATAATAGTATTGACACCTATGACTATTCCATTGCTGATTTCTTGAATTCATGGATTTCCATTAGTTCATGTTTTTTGTGGTTTCCCTTGTTCCACTGTATAAGCAAATATGGTAAACCTAGAAGAAATTGGGTACCGGCGAGGTTTACTTTTTCCAAGCTTGTTGTGTCGAGGGAATCATTGTTTTGTCATGTGAAATATTAAAGATGTTCATATTGTTCTGAATTATAGTTATGGTTATTTTCTTGGGCATGGCATAGAATATATTATTATTTTGGCACTTCTCATTTCGATGATGGTACTCAGAGTAAACCAGATTCTTTAGGGTTCAAGGCCAATACAACAATATACTAATTAGGAGTTCAACATGTCATTCGTGGGAATTGATCCTAGGTGGGGAGGATAACACTCCTTTCAACTGCCCAAGTTAGACCATATTACCCCCCATATTGGCATGAGTGGTAATTGTGTGATTTTTTATCACATGACATATTTTAGGGGTAATTTGCAGGATGCAAATGGACTAGATATACTAACCTCTTATTTTTCTTGAAGATGGTGCATTTTGGTTGAGCGTAATGATGATATTCTTACTTCACCATGATGATTGGAATAGGTATCTTGGTTCATGTTGCTTTCTTCATGGTCAAATGTGATGGATGGCGGTGACATATTCCTTGGTGTTGATAGTTGGTGATAATATGATGTGATGGCTATCTTCATGCTTTAGATCAACTTACTTGTGGTGCTAGTGCTTCATGGTGTTGCTTCTTGCATTGTTGGTGTGGTATGATGAGATATGATTCTACGGAGGAGCACTTTAGTATTGTACATGCCTATTTACTCTTATGATGGTGCTTAATGAAATAGACAATGGATTCCATGGAGCGCTCACCTTCTTGCCACTGGATGCATGATACTTGATGCTTGTAGTAGAGCACCTTGACTTTTGACATGTCTATTGAGCTCCTATGATGATCCTTGATGTGATAGACTGTAGATTTTGTAGAGTGCTCACCTCCTTTGGACTTCTTGCACATTACTTGTTGATTTGGTGGAGCAACCTAGGGTTTCAGGCATCATTAGCATGATTGGTGGCATCATACATTCTTGGTGAGGGCACCATGAGGTTTTGCATGTCTATTCTACTTTCATGATGATATTAAACACAATAGACAATTGTTCTCCTAGAGCGCTTATCTCCTCGACATACTTTGGATCACCCTGGGGTGTTTGATGTGGATTTTGGTGGTAATACACTATTGGACTCTTGTAATGGAGCACCCTAGCTCTTGGAGCATCTATTGTACTCCTACAATGATACTTGATGAAATAGACAACTCTTCTTGCAGAGTGCTCACTTCCTTGATGCATTTTCCAATAGCCTAGGGTTTAAGGGATGATTTTGGCATAATTGATGGATCATACTTCTTGCATAGAGCGCTCTAAGGTTTTATGTGTCTATTATGGTCTTATGATGATGTTTAGCAGGATAGACACATCCTAGGGTGCTCTTGCCCAAGGTGCCATGTCATTCATCCTCTTCCAATAGTGCTGGAAATAATCTAAAAACATCATCATCAAAAGACCATAATATTTTATTGTAACCTATTAGAGAAAACTATGGATCTCAATAAACTCTTGTCTATCTTTAGTGAAAAGTTTGTTGAGGAGGTTAGAGATGATTATTCTAGAAATATTCCTTGGAGAACTAATGGATGAAAACAGATATTATTTTATTGTGTGAGAAAGTTGAGCTAAAACCTATATAAAGGTTTGTTCTCTCCATTTATAACTGGGGATTGATTGAATGGAATAACTTGTGAGCAAGATAGCTCCAACTATTGGAAAATAAGGTATCTTTATATTGTTTGAATTATAATGTAGTGTTTGTACAATTTTATCATGCGTGGAAAACATTTTTGGCATTGCATTAGTAGACTTTTCATTGCAGATTTAGATTGTCAAACCTAATCTAGGAGCCACTTTGTTAATGCCCTAGACATCCATTCTTAGTGAATGCTTAACCACTTCTAGGTTGGTTTGGTTGTGGAGTTTCCCCTTAGAGAAGTCCCTTCCCTTCCTTTTTTGTAGCATCTTGTTTGCCAAATTATGGTTGTTATAAGGTACACCACCTTGTTTGCATATAGCCCCTAATCTCTCTTGAAGAATATCCATCTTAAATTGCATACATGACTCCATAGCCCAAACAAGTAAGGCATTGGTTTCCCTTCCATCCCCCACCCTTCAAAACCTCAAATTTCATTTTTTTCCTTTCTGTTATAAGTTGCTAAGCTCTCTTTTACTCCCACTCCATACTACACAAAGTGAGCCTAGTAACCCATAGGGAGGGCCCC
>ML820898.1:31230-50862 GCA_009831015.1 Picea engelmannii
GGTTCTTCAAGACCTATGCTCTCATATCATGTTGATTTTTCAATAAGCTAGGCTTAAGCATGAAGTTCATTCCATTTTTAGCATTTTACTTAAACCATAGACAATTTATTGCAGCAACCAAGATCACAAGAAGAAACACCATGCACAAGTACACAAGAAGTATCCTGGGAAACCCTTCTACACAAGGGAAGAAAACCCAGCCAATCCTTTGCTATATTCTTCAAGAGAAAGACCTCCACCACCATAAATAACTAGCACACAAAAGGGTGCTTCACAAACCCCAGAAGACTAGCGCCCAAGAGAGGTGCACACTTTTAACAAGTGTTTTATGAAATTTCCAAACTTACACTTGTGTTATGATTTTTCAATGGGGAATTTACCTTTATTTATATTAGACTGAACCTGTCAATAGTAGTGTCTATTGTCACAACAGGGCCAACCTCCATAACTTAAAATATAATTAATAATTTCCATATTAATTATCTTTTACATTAATTATCTTTCACTTTATGGTGGGGCCGACCTATACCCTTTACATCACAAATAGGGTTACATGTAAGTCTGACTCTTGTACAATAAAGCAAGGGATATCATACACCTACTAGTGCTTAGCCACTAGGGGCACATCCATCTGTTCTCAGCCACATGGACTATCTCACTATGTCTCACAGGAGAACCACACTCACTAGTGCTCAACCACTAGGATCACGTTCACATGTGCTCAACCACAGGCACTTCCAAATCAACAGATCTTCTTTCTCACTACGTTACACAAGAGAATCATCTCGAGTATCACATCATCTCAACTCTCTGCACATAGGAGGTTGATACATCGTTTCATCTCTATCTCATAACGATACACCCAACTCATGGGCTTCCCCACACGTTCACATGTGCTCAACCACATACATGTCCAACACAACAAATATTCTTTCTCATTGCTTTACACATGAGAATCATCTGGAGTATCATCTCAACTATCTGCACAGAGGAGGCCAATACATCGTTTCATCTCTGTCTCAGAGAGGAACCACACATCGAGCTCATAATCTTCACCACCTCACACAGGGGCACAATGTTCCAGTTTTGTCTCAAATAGGAACCACACACCCATCTCATGGGCATACTCAACTCATGGTTTTTCTCTCAGGTTGACTCACTCAGTTTGTGTCCTGGAGGATGTCTCACATAGCTGTAATCATCAACAAATATCGCATTCAACCACAAAAGAGTGGGTGTCCATGCCTTCCCAAAAGAATGAGCATTTGATTCATTCATATGTTTCATGAAAGCCAGAATGAGCTATTGTTGATGATGCATGGAGTTTAGATAGCATAGTTGATTTAAAATTGGACTGCTTGATCAAATACAGACACCCTTTATAGTGGAGTTCACTGTTATTGCACAATTTGTACTTGCCCCAAAGCCTTAGGTAGGTAAGGGAGATTGGCGTAACAAACAGGACGTCCTACCACTGTCACCTCAATAGGATATCCCCACGTTTTAGGAGTAGAAATAATCCTACCCTAGGGGAGCGTCCCCGGTGGCCTAAAGGGTTGGGTAGGCTAAGGATAAAAACACGAAAAACCCCCCTCACTGGTCACCAAAGTTAAGGGTGTCTATGTCTGAGGAATTGAGGCAAAAGAAGAATGTCGGTGTACCTGCCCGGAACAAGAATAATATAGCATGTATGTACAATTTCCAAGTACCAAATGATAATAAAATCCTCAAAGGCATTAGACAATAAAAAAAATGAAGTGGGTGAAGAAAATTTGCACCAATTAATCAGTTTACAACAACAATAAATAATATGTAACAACCACAAAAATTAGTGCTCAGAATTGATAGAAAAGATAGTGAAAATTGAGTATATATCAAGTAGATTCCTTACAAATTGTCACAAGCAAGTTCTGAGTAAGTTAGCTATGAGTTAACTTAGTATATGCAGAAAATTTGCTGCAGTTAGATGGCTGTAACAAACATTTATAACAACAACAAGAAAGTTAGAGATCTAGGCTAAGTTAGTGTTAAACTTAGTTAGCATAGGCTTGAGAGAATAAGGTTTGAGCATTTGATCAATCTTCCAACAAGAGAGAAGTGATAACTAGTTCCTTTTAGGGTTTATGGAGTCAATTATTTCAGCACAATAACTTGGAGAAATAACAATGATTATACTTGTCTAAGAGATGAAAAGGTGGAAGCTTCAGGAGTAGCCCCTTAAGTCCTCAAGTACCAAGCCCTTAAGAGAAGGTTTAACTAGGGTGTAGACACTTCTAGGCCCTAGCGATTTCTCCAATCCTTAGACTCTTGAAATATATTTAATGCAATAAGAACTAGATAGAACTTCTAAAGTGATAGCACTTTAGGGCTCTAGAAGTTTGTCTAGACAAGATCTTCTTAGGCAAAATTAGCAAAACAAAGAGCAAGAAAGACACACCTTATGTTTCTTACTCCTAGGGTTTGAAGCAAGCAATTTCATAATCTTAAATATGAACAAGAAAACATACCATAAACATTTATCATGAAATGAAAATTGTAGATTTACTGACTTCACCAAGAATAATCAAGTAGAAAAACCCTAGATTTGCCAAAATTCCACCAAGAAATGATCCAAAATGCATCCAAACAAGTCTCCAAGCAAGTGTGCCTCAAAATTTCAGCCAACTACCCCAAAAAGGGCTCCAAGTTCAGTTCCCCTCTTGTGAGAGGTGAGTTATGATGAAAAAATGAAATTAGTCAGCCATATTTATATGGGAAATCCTGGCCAATTTACCCAAAAGTTGTGTCTTTTCACAAAATAGAGCCTACATGTCATTTTGGCTCTTCAAATTTAAAATTAAATTATTTTTCACAAAATAAAACCCTAAAGAGGGTCACAACATCCTTCCTAGGGCGACATTAGGCCTCTTCCATGAGACATTAAGGTCATCTAGCAAAACGTTGGGCCTCCAAAGGCCCTCCTCCATGCCACACATGCCAAAACTACAACCCAACATCTCTCAATGTCAAACCCTAGCCCTGGGCGACGTCACAAGGCTACTAGGGTGATGCCCAAGGTCTCCAAAGCCAACATCTAGGTGGGGAAGGGTGGCCCCTCATTGTCTAGGTCTGCCAAGGTGCCTCCAGAGGCAATGCCCTCTTCCTTCATTGTGAAAACTGGTCGTCATTGTCTTGCCCCAAGCCTGGGGTCTCTGCATCCATCCTTGGGCTTCAATCCTTCATGAAGGTCTGAGTTGATCATCTCCTGATGAATACCTGTCCACCGGGTAAAGTCCTGCAAAGACAACAAGTACGCCCTCCAGGGGTCCATAAGTCACAAGTATCATGGCAAGTAAATCACATCTAACAATCAAAGCACCCGAACATGTGCATCAAACCACCCTAACCCAAACAAATGCTCAAAGACGTTATACAACTTGCCAAATTTAGGTTTGGAAAGGGTTTGAAGATGTCATTTTGGGTCAATAACCCCTAGGTTTAGGGTGTTTCCTAGGTGGAACCAATCCTAGTCATGTGTGCATGTGATATGATGTGGGGTAAACTCTTAGACATGGGGTTCATTACATGCAAGGGTTTGTATTGACTTACCTATGGGTGCCTTTGTAGAGGGTGAACAGTCCTTTGTCCATGATGAAAATCTTTCCAAGCCCACTTATTTCCATTTTCTAAATCCTTTTTATGTTTCAATGAACTAGGTGGAGGCCACTGTCCTGGCTTGGTGTCTAGGTATGACAATGTCATTCACAAGTACTTTGTGGAAATGAGAAGGTTTCCTCGTGATGAGACCCCCTTTCCCTCAGTCATGCAATTGAGAGAAATTACCCTAGTTTGGTCACCATAAGATTGTAATGTCACACTGCTAAGCACCCTTTCCCTCAGTCATGCAATTGAGAGCCATTGCCCTGGTTTGGTCACCATATGATGGTAATGTCACACTGCTAAGCACCCATGATCGTGATAGGTCGGCTCGTGATGAGACCTCCTATCCCCCAACTAACACCCTGAGTGATTATTTTTGCAGGTCCCCTATTTATTATGGAGAAGTGTTTCACTTCTTTGTCTTTTCCCTGCTACTTTTACCCTTTGGGCCTTCAACCCCTTCTTCCCATGAGGTAAGGTACAATCCCTTCTGTTGACCACCAATTTCAACTCGGGGATCAACTCCATGTGCCCTGAAGCTATGTACTTAATGGTGCAACTAAGTTTGAAGACTTACTGGTTCTACAAGGCATTTTTGGCCTCAACAAGTTTTTTTGTAATTGAAATTTCCTCTCCCCTGCGTGGGATTATAATGTAATGGGTCTGGATGGATCATATTTTAGGTTAGTTGCCTAGGACTTTATCATTAGGGAAGTCCTTTCATCGAGTGTTTTTTTTTCCTCAGGTAATTAATTTGGTCTAACCAACGTTTTTTAATTACCCTTGAGTTTTTTAACCAACGTTTTTAAATTATTTTGGTA
Organism: Picea engelmannii; assembly: GCA_009831015.1. NCBI lineage: Eukaryota > Viridiplantae > Streptophyta > Pinopsida > Pinales > Pinaceae > Picea > Picea engelmannii. The sequence continues at coordinate 35,691 of ML820898.1, forward strand.
TAACCAACTCAATTGGACAAGTTTTGTTAGGTCATTATCCATGAGGAGTCGTCTAGAGTCAACAATTTAATTGCTTAATTGACAAAGTCAAAATGTCATTTTTTGTAAATAATGAAGCAAAAAGGTTAGACAAAAAGTGGGAGATTATTCTAAACCCCTTTCCTAAGTTAGAGAAACACTTTTCCTAACCTAAACACCCCCCTCACCTAGACACCACTTCATTCCCCTCATCTTCCTAAGGAAAGTGCACCCCCCTTGAGGAGAAAGTCAAGTAAAGTGAAAAATTAAATGAAGAAACCCTCTTTCTCCCTAAGTTAACCCTCCTAAGTCTAATTTGTTGTTGGACTTTGTCAAAAAGGTGCCACCTCACCCCCTCACTCATCTACCAAAACCCTAACATGTCCAAAACTCTAAAAGTGTGCCCTCCTTGAGATACTCAATGATTCTTGATTGAATGACACTTGAAGAGCATCCAAGAGGGGTCACTCTTGGCTCTCAAGTATAAAAGAGAGACTCTCCTCCCTCATTTCACACATCTCTTCTCAGTATTGTTACTATGCCAAAATCTCTCCCTCTCTTCTCTCTCTCTTTCTTCTTGTTCTCATTCTTTCTTCTCAAGCTTGTGGCAAGTATTTGTTCAAGCTTGCTTCTATTCTAATAAATAAATCTTTGGAGGATCCATGGTGTTGAGAGTCTTCTTGGTTCCATCTTGCTACATATGAGGTGATCTCGTTCTTGTTTATTTTTCTTGTGTATGCTTAGCTTATAGATCTAGAGTAGGAACTCCAAGCAAAGTATTTTGTTGGATATATTTGTGGTAGTATTATCATAAATCCAATGAAGTGTTTATTTGGGTATTGCACATTATTTTGATTTACCATTTAGATCTATTCACATCCTCTCTATTTTTGTAGCTTTTCTCACAAGATTTGCAGGTTACCTAAGGGTTTGGAGTGAAGATTTCAGATATGGAAATCTCTCTTTTCACCCACTTAAACCCTCTAAATATTTATGTTTCATATTTCTGTTCTTTTCTATATTTATTTGAGCATTCTAACATACTTATATAGATCTTTTATACATTGTATACTTGCTGAAATTTACACATAAAATTTTCGGTTATTGTTAACAGAAATTTTCCCAAGTTTTTTGGTGTTTTTGCAACTTTTCCAGCAAGTTTTGCTTGCTGATTTGTTGCAGGTCTGCATCAAAATAAGAGGATCTACAACCCAAAAGGGGCCCAAAATGTCAAATAAAAGCCTCCTAAGTTGGGGTAACATCTTCCCAACTCTTTCTCTTTTTTCTTACATTGTAAGCAAACCCCAAGAGAGTCTCTAGGGCTTGCACTTCTCTAGTTAGTATTTTATTTTCAACATTGCAATTTATTTTCTTGTTTGCCCCACTTGTCCTTAAGACAAGGTTGCGTGGCTAGGATCTAATTCTTTCTTTCCAAGTCAAACTATTTCATTTCTTTCTTTAATATTTCACCCACTTGGGCACAAAACYGATAGGTTTGTCCTCCACCTTGTGCCTTTGTTGAGGTTGCAAGTAGTTTAGTTTTTATTTCAAGTTTTTTCATTCTTTATTGTTTGCTTACACCCTGCAAAGAGGATTGGCTYTGCCACCCATGCAGTATCGTAAGGCTAGGTAGATGGTTGATGGTTTATTTGTTTCTATTGTTCAAGTTCATGTGATTATCTTAAGGTTTTAGAAGCACATCATTTCATTTGCTTAAGCCCATGGAGGCATAGTTTATTTACTTGTATATTCCTTTCAAGTTCTTGTAATTTACTTTTCTTTCAAGTTCTTTCAATTTTGATTTCTTTCAAGCATTTGTTATTTAATTTCTTTCAAGCACTTAACTTAATCAAATCTTTAAGAGGTTCAATCAATTTATCTTAGACTCATATGGGATCAATATAACTAGTTTAATTAGGACACCTTTAACTGTCTCAACTTTTGCTATAAAAAAAAAGAAACTTGTGGAGGCGACAGGGGGTTCTAGATCAGAGATGATTTCACAGCACTAGGTGTCCTCCTTGTTGAGCATCCTTGTTTCCTGGATTGACCTGTGGAGCTAGGGTAAGGACTTGTTTGTCTTGCTTATTGAGCACTCAATAGTCCTTTTGGCCAAAGCGAGGAGAGTTTTAGGGTAGTCATCTAGTCTAGGATTCAACTTCACTTAATCAACCTAAAATCCTAAAATACATCCACAAACAACCTTTGTTTAACTTCACATTTTGCTTTCATGGTTCATGCTCTTTAATTTCTGCAACACTTTCATTTCAAGTTATCTTTCATGCAATTTTATTGAGCATTGTGGGTGATGTAATTGTTGAGTTTAGGAGTTGCGCATCTTTTCCCGTGGAGGCCACTTTGCAAGCTTTATCTCTTTCCTCTTGAGTTGCGCATTTAGCCTCTGGAGGCATTCTTTGTGGTACTTTTCATCTCCTTTGAAGTTGTGCATTTGGTCCATTGATCACCCTCTTGAAGTTGCGCACCTCTCTTGGGGCACTTCAAGTTTGGGTGTGGATTGAGTTGTGTTTGTTGTAGGTGTAATCTTGAGCTATCTCCTTTCATTCCTGCAAAATCAAATCAATTTGGGTTAGTTCAACTATTGCTCTACTTAATCTTAGATCTAACAAATGCTTGCTTGTTTCATTTGTTGATAGTTGTATATTGTGTAGCATCTAATTTTTTATATTCTTTATTGTGTTGGTAGTTGTTTCATTTCCTTGTATCTATCTAATTGCAAATTTTTGTAAAGTCATTCTTTCTTTCCTTTGTGTAACTTAATTAACCCCATTTTCCCAACCTTAGGCACTAGTCTTAGTTGACTTAAAAAAAGGGATGCATTTCATTGAAATTTTTCATTGCATTGCTTGCCTCTCATATAGGCTAGTTTCCCCCAAACCTTTAACTAATTAAAATTAACTCCTAGAACACATCTAATAACTCACATAGTAACTAGGGTCTACCCCCCTTGGATTCCCTAGGAGTAAACCTAGACGGAAGTAGTTCAAGTCAAGGTGACGATGGGCTTGAACTTAGACATTGTGTCTCCGAGGACACACTAAGTGGATTGAGACTTAGTCCATATTTGCAAGTGTGTATAAGGACGATAACACCTTCTTGGGTCAATACAGTCGAAGATCCCAAAAGGTTGGGGAGATGGAGGGAAAGAAGCATGGAAAGTGACAAGTATGGTAGGGAACAGACGATGACTTTTCAAGGAACCACCCAGTAGCAACCTATTCATGAGGGAAACCAACTTACTAGGACACAATGACACCCCCCTTAGGTTTGAATAAGGCAAAGAGCATAAATTCCAAGAAAATGTTATGAAATCAATAAAGATCCTTTGCAATATGTTCAAATGATTTAAATTTCAAAGTGATACGTACCATGATATCTGGACTCATTACCTCATGGATCAAGAACCATTTCCTTGTGGAAATCGAGCCAGTGTGGTGGATGTTGTTGCCGGTGATGTGTAGGATGCATCAATGAAAATAAGGGCCCCTCCAGGGCTATGCTCTGTCCATCTAGCTCTCGAGACTCCATGTCTACAACCTGTGGGCCTCGAGACATGATCTCCTTAGTTACCCCTGGGTTTGGGGGTAACGCTCATGATTGTACCAAGTGTAGCCTGGAGATGCATTAGAATCATGTTGAAGTTGTTGGATCAGGTTGGAAATCTTGAGATTGGTGAACCATTCATTGTGTACTTCACTCACCCAATCAACTACAATGAAGGAGACTGAAAAGTGGGACCCTTCCTCTTCATATTTTCTAGAGAGAGCATCAACTACTATGAATTTTCCAAACCCCAACCGATTGTTATCATATGCTTCTTTTTTAAATAAATCATATCTCAAATTTACTCAATAACAAAAATAAAAATATGAGCATGCATCAATCACACAAATGGCTGGAAAATACAACGGAAGCATAAAACACGAAACACAAATTTTTTCTTTCAAATCAACTTATCATTAATGACTCAAAACTTACAAGGACACCTCAAAAATGAGGTTTTCTACCTGTTGAATGAGAAAACTGCAAAGCAGGTCTCAGAAACTTGCAGTACGACTCTGTTTGTATGACCATACAAACTTTGGTATTGTATGTACCATTGTACAGATCTGTACATTCTATCTGTGCGACTATACGAAATTCACTGTGTGGATAGATCTGCAACTTGCAATCATTGTTGGTTGCTCTTCTCATTGCTGCACTTTTTTCTCCTTTCCTCGATCTCTTTCTTCTCCTTTGGACAAAATTGTCTTCATGAAGAATAATTGTGTCTTTACCCACTACCTTGAATTTCCTTTATACTTTAGTTGAAACCCTAATCTCTCGGTGAGATCAATGATTAAGATTAGTTTAAATCACTAATGCATTAAAAATGCACTTTATTAGACTCGATATCTAATTAAAAGACTTTCACTTTATAAATAAAGTGAATTACAAAATAGATTTTACTTGGACGAATTCACACACGTTTGACACAAAACCTATGATCCAGGGGGATCTCGTTGGCCACCAACCTATTCTAATTGGCTCAAAACATTTTTTTGACAATTTACTATTTTTAACAGTTTTTCAGTTTCGGGGCCATTTTGAGGGCCTAAACAACATTTTTTCACGATTGAGCACCTCATTGATAACCAAAGGATTTGATTGAGCCCCCTAAATGAAGCTCCTCACCAAGACCTTTCCAACGAGCTATTGTGCGCTCAAAACAAATATCGTATGCAAAAGTTACGACCCTGAGAAGTTGGTGTACTAACTTACCCCAACATGGCCCACATGACTTTTGGCGCTTCATTCCCTAGGGTTAGGTTTTTGGATGTCTAGGGTTTTGGCATTCATGTTTATTGTAAAAATTCTTTCATAGCCTCATTGTACTCATCTTCTTGCAAATGAGCGTAGCCATCACATCTCTTCTCAAAAATAAGTTGCCACCATTCTAGCAAGCTTGTTTTCAGTGTGCATTTTACAATTTCAACATATTTTTTATTTAATAGAAGTCAAGTTTTATTGTATCTCTGTTTTTATTCATTGTGTCTCTGTGTTAATATTATAAATATGTGGTTTTATGAACGAAATGAAACCACAAATTCATAACATTAACACAGAGACACTGAATAATAATAGAGATACAGTAAAATTTGACTTCTATTAAATAAGAAATATGTTGAAATTGTAAAATGCAGACTGAAAACAAGCTTGCTAGAATGGTGACAAATTATTTCTGATAAGAGATGTGACGACTATGCTCATTCGCAAAAAGATGAGTACAATGAGGATTTGAAGGCCTTTTTACAATAAACATGAATTCCTAACCCTAGACATCAAAAAACCTAACCCTAAGAGATGAAGCGCCAAAAGTCATGTGGACCCCATTGGGGTAAGTTAGTGCATCAACTTCCTGGGGTCATAATGTTTGCATACGATCTCCGTTTTGAGTGCATGATGGCTCATTGGAAAGGTCTTGACGAGAACTTCATATAGGGGGCTCAATCAGATCCTTTAGCTTTCATTGAGGTGCTTGATCATGAAAAAATGTCATTTACACCCTCAAAATGGCCCTGGAACCAAAAAACTACTAAAAATAGTAAATTGCAAAAAAAATAAAAATGAGCTAGTTGGAACAGGGGGTGACCATCGAGATCCTCCTAGATCAACCTGTGTAGAGGTTCTTGTTCGAGCTACAAACATCAACAACTACCACATTCTCATTTTCCTTCTTACAAATGATCTCATAATCATAGCCTAACATTTTGGTAACCCATTTCTATTGTTTCATGGATGAAATCCTTTGCTCCAAAAAGTATTTGAAGCTATGTTGATCAGTTTTAATATGGAAGTGTTTCCCAAGAAAAAGTAGGGATGCCAAATACCCATAGCGTGCAAAATGGCCAACATTTATTTTTCATAGGTGGATTTGCCCAAGTGTCGCTCACAAAGTTGTTTATTGGTAAAGGACAATGATTTGCATTCTTGCATGAGCACTGCGCCCATGTCTTTGTTCAAGGCATCACATTCTAGAACAAAAGTCTTAGTGAAGTCTGACATACCAAGTACTGAGGTTGTACACATAACATATTTCAAATCTTTGAAGGCTTGATTTGCGATTGTATTCCATCTAAAAGCATTTTTCTTAAGTAAGGCAACGAGGGGAGCATCATTTTTTCTATAGTTTTGGACAAACTTTGTATAGTACCCTATGAGACCAAGGAAGCTTTGTAAACTTTTAAGAGTCGTAGGAAGAGGACAATCCTTCATTGCTTCAATTTTCTTTGGGTCGAGTCGTACACCATCCTTACTAACAATATGGCCCAAATATTTGACTTCCAATACACCAAAGGCACATTTAGACCTTTTGAGAAAGAGTTGATGATGAGAAAGTAGTTGTAAGACATGGTTTTCATGGGTAACATGTGCTTGCTAAGTTTTGTTGTAGATTAGGATGTCATCAGAAAATACAAGGACAAAATGACATAAAAAGGGTTGGAATATGTGATTCATGAGACTTTGGAAGGTGGATGGTGCATTGCAAAGGCCAAAGGGCATCACCAAGAAATCATAATGGCCTTCATGATTGTGAAAAGTAATTTTCGGAATATTGGCCTCTTTCATACGAATTTGGTGATAGCTTCAACGAAGTTTGGTAAAAAATTGAGCACATTTAGGTTCATCCAAAAGATAATAATGATTGGAATGGGAAACTTATCCTTGATTGTGATTATGTTAGGAGTGCGAAAATCAAGACACATGCGCCAAGTGCCTTCTTTTTTTAGCACAATGACAACAAGGGATGAATAAAGATTAGTACTAGGGCGGATGAAACTCGCATCTAAAAATTCTTGAACAATCTTTTAAATTTCATTTTTTTGAGCAAATGGGTGACTATAAGGGTGAACATTGGGTGGGAGGCTAGCAGGTATAAATGGAATAGAATGATCATGTGCACCATGGGAGGGCGGGGGCCTCGAGAAGTTTCAAAAACTGATTGGTGTTTGGATAAGATGAACTGCATGTTGAGATGAACGAATTGGTAAGGGGTCTCAAAGGCTTGACTAACATGGAATTGGGCGATAAACCATTTTTAAACAGATTTTATACATAGTGTGAATTGACGATCTCAGGAGAACCCGTTATGATTCCTTGGAAAGTGTAGCAATGCCAAACCTACTAGAAGCTCATGTCTAACTCCTTGAAATCCATGGTGATGGGGCCCAATGTGCGTAACCATTCAATACCTAAAACAATGTCACAACCACCCATTTCTATGGATAACATGTGGGATTTCAAAGAATAATTACCAAATGGAAGGCACACATTTTCACAACAACCCCCACATTTCATGGAACCTCCATTAACAATCATGATCTGACATTGTTCATTGCATGGATATAACAATGTGTCTCTTGAACAACTCAATAATGAATACAATTATGGGTGTTATTATTGTCAATTAGGGTAATGACTTTACGATATTTGATGTAACCGATTCATTTAAGGGTTTGGGGAGATGGAATATCAGTCAATGCATGTAGGGAGATTTGGGGTTCCACATCTGGTTTATCGGAGGAAGGAGTATCGTCATCGGGCTGAGGCAGAGGTTCTTGATGGAGAGCATCACCATCATCTTCTGAAATGTACTTAGAAATGGCCATCAAAAGTTTATGCTCTTTACATTTATGCCCATGAAAATAGTTTTCATCACAATTGTAGCAAAGGCCTTTAAGTTGATGATTTGCCAATTCAACATGGGTTAATTTGTGTATCTTGAGAGGAGGAGAGCGAGGAGAGGGATTGGTGGGATGTGGATGGGGAATAAAGGATGTGTCATCTATCAAACTCTACTCTAGGAGGAAAAAGTCATAACTTTAGTGGGAGATCTTAGAGGTACTATCAAAGTTACCAACTTAATGAAAACTCTCCAAAGTTTTTGTTTTTTAGAGATCACATTTTTTACCCTCGTTTCAAAAAATGGTGCTAGCAGTAGCACTCCATTTTGCAAGGTTGTTAAAATTGTGACTTGCTTGAAATCATTGTCTTGACAACCAATACTATTAAAATTGCATTGCAGAAAATTGACCGTCATATCAAAAAGTGATGTTATCGATAACACTTTTCTTATTTTTGGAGTTAAAATCGCGACTTAATTGAAACAGTGGCCCATATCACTGGTACTGTCATGATTAGCTTGTAAATAAAAAATTGGTATTTTATTTCTTAGTCAATTTTATTTTATTTTTTAAATTTACATTACAAACAAATAAATTGAAAACAAAAACTCCACATAAATGCTTTTTTTTTTCTTTAAAGAAAAAAACACATTTTTCTATTTAATTTTTTTGAAAGAAAAAAAAAATGCTTTAAAAAAAAACATTTTTTTAATGAAAAAAACATTTTTTTTTTTAATGAAAAAACAAATTTTTAATGAAAAAAACGAATTTTTTAAATGAAATATTGCTTTATTTAATGAAAGAAAAAAACAATTTTTTAAAATGAAATATTGCTTTATTTAATGAAAATACACCATTTTTCATTAAAAATAAATGAAAAATGTTTAAAAATCAAATAAAAAACAAAAAAAATTGAAAAACAAAACAATAACATAAAACATTAAAAACGAACATTTTAATTATTTAAAAAAAACTAATAAAAAAATAAAATAAAATAAAAATAATAATAATTAAACAAGACATTTTTTAAAAAAATTTAAAAATAAAATAAAAAACAAAACAAAACAAAATGAAAATAAATCAAAACAATAACATAAAACATTAAAAACGAACATTTAAATTATTTAAAAAAAAAACATCAAACATAAATTCAAAACAAATGAAAGCGAAAACTAATAAAGCCCCCCAAAAAATCAAACTTAAAAGAAATGAAAGCGAAAACTAATAAAGCCCCCCAAAAAATCAAACTTAAAAAAAAAATATCGTTTAAAAAAAACAATTGCATCTACTAATTAAATAACATCAAATTAAAAAAAGGGGGAAAACTGCATTAAATTTTAAAAAATTGTGTAAAGTAGGGAGGGGAGATGCCGACATCACCACTCCCCGTCCCCGTTATACATTATTATTATTATTTTTTAATTATTATTATTATTATTATTATTATTTTTTTAATTTTGATATTTTTTTTTTGGTATTTTATTAGTTTTTATTTTCAAAATCTTATTTTTGAATTTCTATTTTATTTTATTTTTTATTTTTTTGAATTTCTAAATAATTTAAATGTTCAAATATGCGTTTTTTTTCTAATGTATTATTTTTGCTTAAAAAAAATTAAATAGAAAAATGTGTCTTTTTTGCTTTAAAGGAAAAAAAAAACATGTACTTAGAGTTTTTGTTTTCAATTTATTTGTTTTTAATGTAAATTTAAAAAATCAAATAAAATTGATTAATAAATTAAATACCAATTTTGGATTTACAAGCTAATTTTGTTTGTAACAGTACCAATGATCAGGGTTACGGTTTCAATTAAGTCGTGATTTTAACTTCAAAAATAAGAAGGGTGCTACTAGTAGCATCACTTTTTGATTTAAGGGCCAATTTTCTGCAATGCAATTTTAATAGTATTGGTTGTCAAGACAATAATTTCAAGCAAGTCGTAATTTTAACCACCCTACAGAAAGGGGGTGCTATCAGTAGCACCATTTTTTGAAACGGGGGTTGATTTTTGTGTTTTTGACACAAAAATATGGGTTTTTTACACCAAAGTTTTTGTTTTGGGGTCCTAGTTCTCATTAAATCGGTAATTTTTTTTACTATCAAACAAATAACTCATTGTCACCTGAGCTATTTTTTGAACTGTTCACGATAAGGTAAACCTAGCGTAGGGAGAACCCCTAAATCAACCTAAGCCAAAATTGTTAAATTAAAGGTGAGGGACTATACTTACGTTGATTTTAACTAACTCACTTTGGAAAAGTATAAGTCTATGAAGTGTCAAGAAGATCCTAAACCAAACTCACAAGGAGCTCACACCACTTGTCCAAGATACCCAAATTTGAACACAATGGAGTAGGTGTGGGAGCTGATTGTGGAGATTCAAGCCCACAATGGTTTGTCAATTTGTGTGAGGGTGAAGTGTCAAGTGCTCAAATGAAGGTTTGATTCTCCTTTAGTGTGGGTGCTGAGTCCAATTAACAATTACGATGAAAATCAACTTTAACAATGCTCAAAGATCCCAAATTCCAAATATGCATGTATGTGATGACTTTATGACATAGCCTAAAAGTGAAGTGTTCAGAGAATGCTCAAGTAATTTTTCAGATTTGATTTGAAGGACAACAACCATAGATTATCACATTCAACCATGAAAGAAATTCTTATGAGTAGTGCCAAATAGTGTTGTTTAGATTTTCCAAGTAGATGTAGAAACTTTATGTGAAATTCCATGACAGTAGTAAAGGAAACATGGAAACATGTGCTTGAGAGCAGTGATTAATTTTCCATTAATAACAAGAAGTCAAATGCCCATAACATTGAGTGCTATGTCAAAATGCAGATAAACAATGTGGTTAATTTATTGTAAAAGGCAGAGTTGAAAGAAGAGTGAAACCATTAACCATTTATTTGCAAAGTGAGCATTGTTACTGTGTTACCAATCTGCCCATATGACAACACTGTTCATTCACCATAGTAAACCAAATCCAGCATAGAAAACTGTCCAAGTTGATTAAGCATGAAATGTACCATTAATCATTGGGTTATTATCAAACTGGAAATCCAAATGATGAGATTGAATACAGTGTTGTAGAGTGTTGTTTATACTCCATAATTCAGAGTCAAAGTTACTCAGAACAACAAGAAATAAAGTGAAACAAGATTTAACTATATTCACCCAATTCTAAAAAAGTCTGTTGTTCCAAAATTGTGTGTAGAGAAATGTAGTGCAACATTTTTTCTTCAGGAAATACCCAAGATTTAATGACCATAGCAGCCCTCAAATGTGCATATAAATGTGTACATTCATTATGAAAAATTTAAGGTCTTAGGTGTATGCAATAGAGCTCGTGGACATTAAATTTATTTCCTCTTAAACCATATCACAATTATGCATTTCTCAAACATATGTATTTGAGATAACCCCGAATACGAAGACACCCAAAGAAAGATCCTTCAAGGATTCTACCAAGTAAAAAGGAATGATTCACCATTTGAGAGCAACAAATTAAATCATGACAATAACAATTTTTTAGGTTAATTAGTTCAGATCGTTTACAATGCCATAGACTTTAGGATATGACGACAGATTTAAAATGTTGATTTAGGTTACTTTAAATTTCATGAGTTAGTCAGTAATATCTAGTGCCAAAATGTTTAATCTAAATTGAACTTGAAATAGCACAAACCCTTGTCGACTTGCTTCAAAATATATATCGAGTGCCAAAATGTTTAATCTAAATTGAACTTGAAATAGCGCAAACCCTTGTCGACTTGCTTCAAAATATAGGAACTCAATATTAAAAGATAAATTCCCAATAAACCACTCCTTGAGTTAATGATTTAGTTCAGAAAATAATATTTGAATAAACCCTAGATCATAAAAGAAATTAGTGTTAAATTTAGTGCAGCTGCGAGTGCCATTCTTTTGGAGGATGGTACCCTGGTCAATTAACTAGGCAGTTCAAGTCCCTAGCCAATATCTAGGGATTTTGGTCTGGGACCATGCAGTGCATGCCATGGCAAAAACCCCTAGCTGATCACTAGGGCCTCTTGGTTAGTTAACCAGGAAGATCTTGGTCTGGGACCAAGCAAATGGTTGGTGTGTGACGTCTTCCTCTCCTAGGTCATGCATGTGACCTTAGGAGCATTCAGGAAGATGAGATGATCACATCATCCAAACATAGCCTTCCTTATATGGTGATGATAAGCTTCCAGTTATTGCATGGACACATGCAACCACATGTATTGAAAGAGAGCACACATGCATCCACATGCATTGAGCTATAGAGTACACATGCGAACACATGCATTGATGCATGCACCTTGACTTGTGTCGACTTGACTTGAAGCCTAGCCCTGTGACTTGTGTTGACTTGGCATGACTTGAGTTAGACATGTCTTGATCTGACTTGACTTGACTTGACTTATGATGACTTAGAAGACTTAACTTCTAATTGTATCTCAACCCAAACGCTAACCCTAAAATTCATTGATTGATTATAAATAAAGCATCCTAGCTCTCATTGATATATCGATCCATCCATCTATCCTTGAGATATTTTTGTGCCTTCATTGGAAAACTGTTTTCTAGCTTGGGCGTTCTCTTGGCTTGTTTTCATCCCTTAGAAATTCAGTCATACTCTCTCTCTCTCTCTCTCTCTCTCTCTCTCTCTCTCTCTCTTAGTAATGCAGAGCCGATTTTGTCTCATGCACTAATTGGACTCCGAGGGGTTAAAGACTGATTTGGAAGCAAGTTCTGAGTATAAAGAAGGTTCTCTCTGTCAATGAAGGTTCATATCTGTTTTGTTGTTTATACATTGTTCCTACTGTTGCTTCCCTAACTTCTTATGAGTTGATTTATTAGATCTGATTTGTTGTTTCTCTCTTCTATTCCCGATTGATCAGATTTCATTTTTTGCAACAATTATTGTTTATAATTATATGCCAGTTTAGTGATGCTTAAAGGAATTAAAGTATAACAGATTTTTGCATGTTCTGCTCAAGCCATATTTTTTACAATTAGTGAGGATGGAAAATTCTTAAATAAGTTTGGAAATTTGTGATGAATCCTGACCATTTGGCATGGAGTCTTGGAGATCCCTAGAAATGTTCTCTTTCTCCCAAGGTGTTGACATCTTAAAGGAGGGTTAGGTCAAGAAATGAATCAAACCCCAAGCATAATAACAAAAAACTAGATCTAATTTAAATTACAAAGATAAAACCCTTGGTATCAACCTTTAGTATTATAAATCAAACCTAGTTATATCCAAGAAACAAAACAAAAAAGTTATCTCCTACCATGCTTGCTTGTAGCTCTCTAAATGATAACTTCTAACTCCTTAAGAAATCACAACACTATTGCCTTCATGAAAAAAACTTGAAAACATGCCTAGATAGCAACTAGATCACACTTACAAATTTGCAAGAAGTCTTTGTCATTTCATTTCCAACAAGTAAAAATGAGGGAGACACCCTCCTTTTATAGGAAGAGAGGCCTCCAATACCATCCATATAATACAATGGGCTAAGTAAAAACCATGAGTCAATACCATGTGCTAGAGTAAAACCATGGGAGGTTACAACAAACTCCATGAAGTGAGGTGCCCTTGTTTATAAATGAAACCCTTAACTAACTCTCCTGTGTGAGGTCAAATAAGGATCCAAGAACTAGGGTGCCTTCTAACTAAGCTCCACAAACCAAGAACAAGTTAAACACATGTGTGAAATGAATAGATAAGGTGGAACACTCCTAGAAGCTCACACGTGTGGATGAGTGCAAGTAATGTCTTCCCTATTTTGAACAAGTCTTCAATCCTTTTCACACATGTGGGTAAATAAGGAGGTCGTAAAACAAGGGGGCTCCCTAACTAACCCTCAAATCATGCAAGAGCATGTGAGAATAAGTCAAAAGGTGAGGTGTGTCCCTTATAGAAGGTCTAGAAGCCTTCCAACGTGTGGAGGAGAGAAAAATGTGTCCTAGAAGGATATTCACATGTGCCAAATAATATATGCATGTGTGGCTCATACAATGCTTTGTATGCTGACAATTGCGCAAATTGATGATGTGGACATCTTGGTGATGATGTGGCATCTTAGTCATCATCCACTATGTTGTCATTCCTTGGTGATGATGTGGCATCCTATTCATCATCCACTGTGTTTTCATGGACCTCAAGAAAATTTGCATGAATCCCAATGTGAGTAGATATGGTTGAATTTAGGTACACAGATCTTGAGGTAGTGACACTGATCTCAAGGCATAGTGCACAGAGTCCAATGTGGGGCACCCACCTATAATGATGCATCAAGCTTCAAACAAATCATTACGTAACAAACATCAAGTAATATCCTCTAACAACAACTTAACATAGGTAAATTTTATAAATTACCTAAGTTTACCATGGTGGGACAACTTTTACCTCGATTACATGTGTCCATGCTTAGGAAAATAAGTACTTCCTCGGTAATTTAGTTAAAGATAAGCAAATTTAATGAATAATTGATGGAAAAAGGTAGGGGAACTTTATATTTTGAGTCTCAAAGTAATTTTAAATGGTATATAAGGTATTTTGTTAGTCTAACTTGCCTTTTTGAGCTAGGAATATTCATTTTTGTACTTGTAATCCCTTTAAGATGGAGCCTAACTTAGAGTTATCAACTCGACACCTTTTTATTATCCCTTTTTGTAACAAACCTCCCGTTTCGTCACGACAACAAGCCTCACATAACAAGTGCAATTTTTTTATTTTTTTTGTGTGTGTAGGAAGGTAACATGACATTATACTCAACAACGCAACACGACGATGAACACCACGCAAGCAACTCATGCAACAACAACACGACGACCTAAAAATATTAAGAATGACTACCCACCCATCCTACCCTGCAATGGTTAGGACCTCCAAGACACATAAGCAACGCTCAAGCCCAGGTTCCCATCGATTTTGACCATTTAAGGTCTCAGGGCTGGTGACTGTTCTGAGGAACAAGGAGGAGTCTACATCCCACCCGACTCAAGAAGACAAAGCCTACTAAGCTAAGGACAATAATCTTAGCAACCCAACATTAATTACACAAGTAGCTAGAACCCTTATAGTGAGCAACCAAGCACGTTAAATATTTATAAAACCAAGTACAAACATTAATTAAAATAACAACAACACCCTCACCGGGAAGTGTAAGCTAAACGCGACTTCATTCAACAACCCAGAACAATATCGCTTAAGCAAGAAGTCGAAAGGCGAAGGAGTGAACTATTATCAAGTTATTAAGGTCATAATAGTTATCATGGGGTGCACTGAGTTAGGCATAGAGCCACTTCAAGAAAGATGAATAATAATACCCACTAAAATTTATATTAAAACAATTTCTTTTTATCCAAATTATAAGCTAGATTTGTTAGATTTATTAGATTTGCAAATATTTTACGAACAATTTGTTGATCTATAAAGAATTATATATCTAAAATTTGA
>ML820898.1:52228-62381 GCA_009831015.1 Picea engelmannii
CGTTATGAAGTTGTTGTGTAGTCATAAATTTATAAATAACTTTAACATTGCCTGAGGTGGGCGCATTTTACAGAATTTATAATAACACAATCAATAATATATCGCTGTGCCGGTAAAGATATTACAATAACACAATTTAGGAATGTATCGTTGTGCAAAAACAAGAACATGGTAAAACTCTGGGCATGCATTAAGAATTAATGTTGACTGCATGACAGAACTAAATCCCTGCTCATAGAATTTAGAAGAATAGTAACCATAAATTGTTGGGCATAAAGCTATGCCTTTCATTTGCTCGTGGTCATCTACAAGTTATAAAAAAAATGCAGTAATCAAGGCATTCCTGGTGACGGAAATCGTTGGGGGTAAGGTGGGAGAACGCAGACATACAGGGCTAAAATCATTGCGGGTAATTCACAGCTATTAAGTAATTCATGGTTGGATAACATGGGTTATACCATCATATAGATACATCTTTAAACAATTATATACATTGTCTATATGCAATTCCAACACACTGTAGGAAAACGCCTATATATATAAATACTATCTGTAAATTGTGCATTTGTTGTCTAACTATCTAATGGAGGAATAGGCAGTAAAAAATATAAGTGAAATGCAGAGTAGATAGAGGATAATTTTTACAAAAAGGGTAACTGTCAAATAATGAGTTAATCACAGCTACATTAATTTAAAAAGGAAGCACAGTCATTCAAGAGGACATCAATGAGATTTTTCTATCGAGCTAGAATCTGTCATGAAAATCATTGAGAATAAAATACCCTCTGAGAGCGCAGAGGTAAACCAACAAGGACGCAAGGAAATCCATACGCAGAGGTACTTTTGCTAGAAGGTGCAAGCCAAACTATCAACCAAGGATAAACAACAAGGGTAGTCGGCTAACAGGTCCATCCTTCGCTCATCATCCTCGCACAAGAAAGGAGGGTGTTGAGATCCATAGGTCTTTTAACGCTAAGGCAACGATCGTAGATCAGGCTCCTGGTTGACTGCTCAGGTGAGGACTGGTGAGCTAAGGACGAAGGCTAAGCAAGCTCTAGGTCACAATCAATACCACAGGGTTGTCAAGTCATGTGGGAACTAAGGCCATGGGAGTCAACAATCATCGAGCTAGGCTAAGCAAATTTCAGTTATTAAAATTTTAAAGATAACTCAGTTACTTCTCCACTAAATACACAGATCCAAGCATAAGTCCTAATACATTCTACCATTCAAATGAAGAAAGCATACAGTTGCATGTTTGCTCGCTCCGAATGACTTCCCGCGTGCTCCGTGCAGCTCCCGCTCATCGACTGTCAAGACTTCACCGGTACCTCCCAACCAATTCTAGGAGTACTCTTCTCCCCCCTTAGCCCCCCGAGTCGCAAAAGGGCCACACACTATCCAGAGGTTTCGTCTAGCTCCCACCTCGCCTCGTAAGGCCGAGCTACCACTCCTCTCCTAGTTGGGTATCCCAACTCCCACAAGTAAATCAGTCAAGTCGATATTTTTGCAGCGTAACGTTACGCAAACAGAAGATGCCCAACCTCCATCACCTCCCTTCATTATATAAAGTTTCGTGGTTCCTTACTTTCCAAAATCTCAGTTAATTAAAGTTTTTTTAAAATAAATTCCTAAAAATTTTTGTTCGTACAAGTGTCCCCCATCCCCTACATTCTTCCATAAATTAATTTCTTTAATGAAGTAATTATCTTTATCTCCCTCACCGACCTAGAGTTACTCCTAGAATCACTCCTAGGTGTCCCCAAATTCCCTTATAGGTTTTAAAGGCTTTCCCTATTATGAAGTTGCTAAATCAGTTTAAAATTAGAAAGCTCTTAAATGGTAGATTCTTTACTAAGTTGACTTTCCGCTTTTTCCCTTAAGTTCCCGTTTTCCCTTTTTATGTTACATCTTTTCCCCAGTTTCCTTTTTTTTTTCCCTCTTTCCCCTTTTACTTAGAACTCAAAAAGGCAGGTGTGAAAATTAACCCTTTTTCCATTTTCTTATTAATTAGTATATTTAAATTTTATTAAGGTAATAAAACAATTAATTCCCTTTTTAATTTTAATCCAACATAATTTTACCTTTTTATGAATAAATTAAATTTCTTACTCCCTTCATGTTACAAGAATAACGAAGATCATATTTATTATTTAAGTTGTTTTTATTTTTATTACTATTTTTTTTTATAGAAGACAAAATTTTACCACTAGCGTAATTTAGACTTAGGCCTTAAATTTCGTACTAGGCGACATTTAATTAAGGAATTTGTTTTAAAAATTACTTAACATGTTATTTGTCTTAGGACCATCTAGGTTCATCCCTCTATCATCAATAACGCGACGTGCCCTTCAGGATGCACTAGGTGCTCCAAGGGTGCCACTTGCCTCATCTGTTCCTTTGCGCGACGTGCCCTTCAGGACTCACTACGTGCTCCAAGGGTGCCACTCGCCTCTTGACTGATTTGGTAGACATCAATAACCCCTGGAGTCAACACTCCGCCAGGTGATCTTGTGGGAGACTAAGGGCTTCTAAGGATTAAGGCCCCCACCTTATTGCGTGCCCCTTAGAATCATCATGAGCGATTGTCGCAGTCTGCCCTCACGACTTCGTGGGTCTTGTTATCCCCGATTTCTAGGGATAAATAGGAGATCATGTCTCGAGGCCCACAGGTCCTAGATATGGAGTACCGAGAGCAGGATTGACTTGAGCATGACCCTGGAGGGCCCATCCTTCTTCTTCTTCGCCAGATTTGTCCTGTCAGCAACAACAACATCCATCACCATCGGCTTGGACTTGCATCAGAGAAGACTCTTGCTCCATGAGGCAATTGGTCTAGGTATCATGGTATGTGTCATGTTTGATCATTATAACTTTCTTATATATGCATCAGGTTCCTTACATTTCTGACAACTGCTTGGATTTTACACTAACCCACTTGACCATTGTTGAGGGGATTAATGGGGTGCCCTAGCAAGCTGGTATCCATGGGTTTTGGTTAGACACCAAGGGGGATTTGAAGAGCCATCGTCTGTTCCCGCCATACAATCATTTTACATCTTATCTCCCATACATCCATCCCATTCCCCTAGTCTGGCCATTAGGATGACCTATTTGAGGGGTTACACTTTGTCCCGTGGGAAGAAGGGGCTAAAGGCCCAAGGGCTAAAAGCAGTTGGTAAAAGATAAAATCCATAGGGAATAAAACCTAGAGATGCTTTGCCCATGGATCTCCGAGAAGGCAATAAAAGGCCTCTCGGTAAGAAACAAAAGGGACCCAAAGAAAAATAATAAAACAAGACCTAACCAAGAGGATGGGAGGTCTCATCATGAGCTGGCCCATTATGTTCATAGGTATCTAGCAGTATGACATTTCCATTATCTGGTTACCACGCCAGGGCAATGACCTTTGGTTGCATGGCCAAGGGAAAGGGGGTCTCATCACGAGCCATCCTTATCATTTCTACGAAAATGCTAGTGGGTAACACTGTCAACTCTGGTCACCATGCCAAGGCAGTGTCCTCTGGTCAGACCTTGAAGTAAAAAAGAAAGAAAAGGTAATAAATAAGGACAAAATAAAGGCCATAAGGGGCTTGGAAAAAACTGCATCAATGACAGGTACAACTCGTCTCCTACAAAGGCACCCACGTACAATACCTTCCCCTTGTCTTCACTATGACTAGACGTCCTTAAACCATATCACTTCATGTTACATGGCTTGAATAATCTTATTTGGAAACTCTCTTCTTCCTGTGGATGCTGGCCCAATCGGTTATTCTGTCTCTTTCTTCAACTTTGTATAGTAGGTCAGTGTAATGTCTTTGAGCCATTAGATGATATGCTAGGGGTTTTATGCATGTATTTGATAAATTTAATGATGAAATATGATTGACATTGCTATGATCCCAAGGACTAATGAGTCCATGGAGGGCGAAGTTTTTGATGTGAAGGACCATACTCGATGGACAGGTACCAGTGGACTGGTACACATGGGGATATGATTAGCTCGGACCTCCATGGGGCTGAAGAGCCCATCAGATGGTTGCTGGGATGGCAGAGACAGGACAACATTATGATGAGCCTTTGCACATGAAGAAAGAAGGACGTTCCACACAGGATACTTTGGCTGAGCCCGACCTAAGGGGGATCACCCACTTCAGATGGAACGTTTCCACCTTGATGGACAGGACATCGCCTAGGAGAGTTGGACGTTATTTTGAGCATGTGGCAGTGTGATGAGGCTATTGACACGTGTGGCATATTGGAGGAGCCCTAGAAGGGTAACGTCTGACTTCTGGATGTTGGATATGCCCAAAAAGGGCCAACGTCTCCCTCAAAAGGGCTTGACGTCCCACCTTTTGCTCAGTTTATGTCATTTATCTAGCAGTTAATGTAAAAATAGTGTAAATTTTGTAGTCAGCCTTGTCGGCTATTTTAATGACCTGTTTTGTAATTGAAGGGTCATTGATTGATATATATTGAGGATGTTTTTACCTCATTTGAACATAACAACAACTCCCTCTCTTGGGAGATACTATCTTTTAGCCTTTGTTTGGTATTTTTGGTGTTTCAAGTGAGGTGCAACTCTTCTTGGAGGATTTCTCTTGGCATATATGGTGTTTCTCTCAAGGAAGGTTTACAACTAGGGCTCGATTATGCATTCTTCATGATATGTAAGTGAATTTTTCATGCAAAACTTCTTAAGTGAATGGTTGTAGGCTTAATTTCTTACATTTGCTATTATATTTCTGAATCTTGAAACCCTAGGTAGCAAGCACACAAGTAGGTCATTGCTATATGTCCCCTTGTTTGAGAAATAGTTTTACCCATTGAAGAAGGAAGATATAGCCTAGTCGTTGCTACACTTTTTCTCCCTTTTTCTGAGTTAGCGTTGAAGTTATAGGTTGAAAAGAGGAGACGTCCTAGGCCTAGTTAGACTACACCTAGGGTTTTCTCCTCCTAGGGTTTGAAGGCCTTGCCTTTGCAACAACTTCTCCCTTAAATTTGTGCTTTGAAGCTAGCCGTTTTGCCAAGAGATTTTAAAGAAGGAGGAAGGAGCACGAGGCCTTGCTTAAGCAACACCGGAGTGAGCCTCCTTCCCCTAGGGTTTTGATTCTAGGGCCCTGCCATTGCAGCACCTTGGAACCCTACCTTCTAGTCTCTAAGTTTAAGTCCTCCAGAGATCTTTTTCCCTTGCTTTGACTCCATTTACCCTAAGGCACTAGTGATTTCTCCAACGTTGAGCTTGTAGTGCACAAAATTATCTTTCAAACTTCAAATCTTTGAAACCCTAACTAACCCTAACGCTACTAACCTAGGCTGACGTCATACCTAATGCAACAATCCTTTGACTATTGAATAAGCAATTAAATTGATGACGTCAAGCATTTATTGAACAATTATTGATTGAAAATACCGTTGGCTTGGTCATTTTTGTAGACATTGATGAATTGGTGATCTTACATAGGCTATTTAGCAGAACGTTGACTTCATCTTGTCTATTACATTGCTTATTAATTGAAATCAGATAGTTAAGAAGTACTAACCCTTTGAGTTATAGCCTGCAAATATTGTATTGCATTGTTATCATCTTGTTCCAGGCAGGTGTTTTCAACAGGGACTTCACTTCTTTATTAGCTGATTAGCCGGATTATCTAATACCGGTGGTAACTTGTGAGGAGGGAAAACCTTAACTCTTGACCTTTTATTTATTGCCTCTTCAAACCCCAGCTTACCGAGGACGTCTCCCCTGGGCTAACCTCCCTAAACAGAAAGAACCTCCCCATCGAGGTGACATTGGGTGGGGAAGGTTCCTGTTACGCCAGTTTGTCATCTATCCCATAGCCTGTGACCTAAAAATACAAATTGCGCGATAACATTTTGGCGTCGTTGTCGGGGAACACTGAGTCAATCTTCCTCAATGACAAATCTTTTGGTAAGCCTTGACTCAAATACCTTTCTCTTACAAGATTACCTGGAAACTCCACTAAGACTTTATTCCCCTATTCTTTGATAGTTTCAGGAAAACTATCTGGCGACTCCACTAATATTTCTTAGGGTGCCACATTACTTTCTGTGATATTTTCAATTTATGGGATCATGGAACACTGGGAACCAATGTATCCAAGTATTGATTTTAGAAGTTTTCAAGGATACCCAAATTACTTTGATACAAAATGGCTAGATAACTCTCCAATGTTTTTGGGCCTCCCAGCTCCTCACATAGTAAATTTCTTGGAGTATTTGAGTGAGATAAATTTGGGAGGAGAGGATGCTCTTATAAAGCTGTTCTTACTCACTCTACCATCCTACTTACAAAATCGTTTTAAGAGTTGTTGCAAGGATAGGGGTATATCATCTTTCATACACCTCATCAGTAGGTTTATAGACCTTACTAAGCCAGATTGCCAAACGTATGAAGATGCCCTTCAAAACCTCATGGTAACCTTACACCACAAAGGATTCACCACTGAGATTGTAGAAGATCTCAGGAGAGCTTATCATGATCAATACCAAGAATCCTCTGATATAAGAGACGAGGTTTATGAAGATCATTATCAACCCCTTGAGGAGGAGCAAGACCTCTCCCATAATCCAATAGAATGCAATGAAGATATAACCAGAGACATGAATTATGAGGATGAAGCATCGTTAATCGCTCCTCAATCTGATGAAGCTCTCTAAGATCATGTCCCTCCTGCTCAAAATGAAGAGAATGAGGTACATCATTTTCATTCTTTTGATGACACCTTGTTCTATGACTCAGAGAATGAAGAAGGAATGGAACCCTTGGACAAGCTAGATCCCCTATGTCTCAAGGTTGAATATGTAGAGGCAGATCTTCCACCTGATGAAGCTATCCAAA
Organism: Picea engelmannii; assembly: GCA_009831015.1. Classification (NCBI taxonomy): domain Eukaryota; kingdom Viridiplantae; phylum Streptophyta; class Pinopsida; order Pinales; family Pinaceae; genus Picea; species Picea engelmannii. Next base: position 59,094 of record ML820898.1, read on the forward strand.
TACTTGAAGCTATTGCACAGGAAGGAGTAAGCGAGGTAAATTACTCCCCCTTCCAAGTTTTTAGTGGTTATTTACCTTATGACATAGAGAGTACAGAAGTATTGGATGTTTTGACTCCTCCATGTTATGATACTGATATTGACATAGTTGATTTCGATGAGTTCATACATGTTGGGAGACGTAGGTGGGATGCATCTAGTTATGATACAAATCCCATCTATGACATAAAAAGTCATCTTCGGATGTTGCCCTTGCAATTACCACAACATATTACTTTTGACCAGTGGAAACAAGGAGATGAGGTTTTTACCCATACCTTCCAAAGGACCAAGGATGACCCAATACCTTATTTTCCTGATGATTTTCGGTCATACCTCGAGGACTTTGATGACTGTTCTTATGAGAATTTGGACATATTTTGTGAAGATGATTGTTAATCGCCTATCTGCTCAGATTTTGATACAAGTGAGAACATTGTTTGCCTAAGGAAAGTCTCTCATGGCTTTTCACTCCAACCACCTGTTGTTACTTTACCATGCCTGTCCATTAAAGGTGTGCTTGGGAAGTATATTTTTAATGTTGAGTTTCCTTTTAAGCAAACCCTGAACTCCAAGGGTTGGTTGGGTACTGTGTGTTTCAGTCAGTTTTTCAACTTTCTCTTTTTAGTTTTCCAGTCATCTGCTAGATCTTTGTCGATCCCTTCTTTGAATTCAGGGCATGAGGATGTCCTAGGCAACCAGTTTGCAGGTCCTTTGAGTCAGTTTTCTAAACCTTGCATTTTCATGACCCTTTCTTGAAGTGGATTGAGTACTTTCCTCGGAGATGGACTTGGCAGGATTTTATCCCTCCCACCCGCCTCCATGAGTTAGATTCTGACTTTTCCGATGATATGATATACATTGTAACTCATGACATTTTTGTGCTTGACTTATCACTGTTTTGGTTTATGACGAAGCATAAAGGCAGGTATCAAGGAACGTTACTGGATTGGCTTCATTGGTTGTTTGACTGCACCAAGCATCCAACCAATAGGTAAGTATAGGTCAGTATTTCACTTTCTGTTCGCATCTATGATTACTGCATGTACATATATTATATTTGCAGGGTGGCAATACCACCCCACCTTTGTTGCTGATGTATATTTTCGAGTGTCAGCATGTCTGCAATTTTATGCCAGAGATGTTGAGGTTCTCATGCGCTCTACGGTGAGCACATGTCCCCGAGTTGGAGCCAGATGTTATCCCCGATTTCTAGGGATAACTAGGAGATCATGTCTCGAGGCCCACAGGTCCTAGACATGGAGTACCGAGAGCAGGATTGACCTGAGCATGGCCCTAGAGGGCCCATCCTTCTTCTTCTTCACCAGATTTGTCCTGTCAGCAGCAACATCATCCATCACCATCAGCTTGGACTTGCATCAGAGAAGACTCTTGCTCCATGAGGTAATTGGTCCAGGTATCATGGTATGTGTCATGTTTGATCAGTATAACTTTCTTATATATGCATCAGGTTCCTTACATTTCTGACAACTGCTTGGATTTTACACTAACTCACTTGACCATTGTTGAGGGGATTAATGGGGTTCCCTAGCAAGCTGGTATCCATTGGTTTTGGTTAGCCACCAAGGGGGATTTGAAGAGCCATCGTTCGTTCCCGCCATACAATCATTTTACATCTTATCTCCCATACATCCATCCCATTCCCCTAGTACGGCCATTATGATGACCTGTTTGAGGGATTACACTTTGTCCTGTGGGAAGAAGGGGATAAAGGCCCAGGGGGTAAAAGCAACTGGTAAAAGATAAAATCCATAGGGAATAAAACCTAGAGATGCTTCGCCCAGGGATCCCTGAGAAGGCAATAAAAGGCTTGTCAATAAGAAACAAAAGGGACCCAAAGAAAAATAATAAAACAAGACCTAACCAAGAGGATGGGAGGTCTCATAACGAGCCGACCCATTATGTTCATAGGTATCTAGCAGTATGACATTGTCATTATCTGGTTACCACGCCATGGAAATGAACTTTGGTTGCATGGCCAAGGGAAAGGGGGTCTCATCACGATCCAACCTTATCATTTATGCGAAAATACTAGTGGGTAACACTGTCAGCTCTGGTCACCATGCCAAGGCAGTGTCCTCTAGTCAGACCTTGAAGTAAAAAAGAAAGAAATGGTAATAAATAAGGAAAGAATAAAGGCAATAAGGGGCTTGGAAAAAAATGCATCAATGACAGGTACAACTTGCCTCCTACAAAGGCACCCACGAACAATACCTTCCCCTGGTCTTCACTATGAATAGACGTCCTTAAACCATATCACTTCATGTTACATGGCTTGAATAATCTTCTTTGGAAACTCTCTTCTTCTTGTGGATGTTGGCCCAATAGGTTATTCTGTCTCTTTCTTCAACTTTGTATAGTAGGTCAGTGTAATGTCTTTGAGCTATTAGATGATATGCTAGGGGTTTTATGCATGTATTTGATAAATTTAATGATGAAATATGATTGACATTGATATGATCCCAAGGACTAATGAGCCCATGGAGGGTGAAGTTTTTGATGTGCAGGACCATACCCGACGGACATGTACCAGTGGACCGGTACACATGGGGATATGATTAGCTCGGACCTCCATGGGGCTGAAGAGCCCATCATATGGTTGTTGGGATGGCAGAGACAGGACAATGTTATGATGAGCCTTTGCACATGAAGAAAGAAGGATGTTCCACCCAAGATACTTTGGCTGAGCCTGGCCTAGGGGGGATCACCCACTTCAGATGGAACATTTGCACCTTGATGGACATGACGTCGCCTAGGAGAGATGGATGTTATATTGAGCGTGTGGCAGTGTGATGAGGCTATTGGCACGTGTGGCAGCTTGGAGGATCCCTAGAAGGGCTAACGTCTGACTTCTGGATGCTGGATATGCCCAAAAAGGGCCAACGTCTCCCTCAAAAGGGCTTGACGTCCCACCTTTTTCTCAGTTTATGTCATTTATCTAGCAGTTAATGTAAAAACAATGTAAATTTTGTAGTCATCCTTGTCGGCTATTTTAATGACCTATTTTGTAATTGAAGGGTCATTGATTGATATATATTGAGGATGTTTTTACCTCATTTGAACATAACAACAACTCCCTCTCTTGGGAGATACTATCTTTTAGCCTTTGTTTGGTATTTTTGGTGTTTCAAGTGAGGCACAACTCTTCTTGGAGGATTTCTCTTGGCATATATGGTGTTTCTCTCAAGGAAGGTTTACAACTAGGGTTTGATTATGCATTCTTCATGAT
>ML820898.1:62920-83239 GCA_009831015.1 Picea engelmannii
AGATTTTAGAGAAGGAGGAAGGAGCACGAGGCCTTGCTTAAGCAACACCAGAGTGAGCCTCCTTCCCCTAGGGTTTTGATTCTAGGGCCCTGCCATTGCAACACCTTGGAACCCTACCTTCTAGTCTCTAAGTTTAAGTCCTCTAGAGATCTTTTGCCCTTGCTTTGACTCCATTTACCCTAAGGCACTAGTGATTTCTCCAACGTTGATCTTGTAGTGCACACAATTATCTTTCAAACTTCAAATCTTTGAAACCCTAACTAACCCTAATGCTACTAACCTAGGCCGACGTCATACCTGATGCAACAACCCTTTGACTATTGAATAAGAAATTAAATTGATGACGTCAAGCATTTATTGAACAATTATTGATTGAAAATACTGTTGGCTTGGTCATTTTTGTAGACATTGATGAATTGGTGATCTTACATAGGCTATTTAGTAGAACGTTGACTTCATCTTGTCTATTACATTGCTTATTAATTGAAATCAGATAGTTAAGAAGTACTAACCCTTTGAGTTATAGCCTGCAAATATTGTATTGCATTGTTATCATCTTGTTCCAGGCAGGTGTTTTCAACAGGGACTTCACTTCTTTATTGGCTGATTAGCCAGATTATCTGATACTGGTGGTAACCTGTGAGGAGGGAAAACCTTAACTCTTGACCTTTTATTTATTTCCTCTTCAAACCCCAAGTTACCGGGGACGTATCCCCTGGGTTAACCTCCCTAAAAAAAAAGAACCTCCCCATCGAGGTGACATTGGGTGGGGAAGGTTCCTGTTACGCCAGTTTGTCCTCTATCCCATAGCCTGTGACCTAAAAATACAAACTGCGTGATAACAGGTCCTCTCGAACTAGGTAATCGTTAACCTACAGTTCGAGCCACGATGAGAGTGCTAGTAGGCTGTGGCAGGGCTGCTGTCCACACCTCTCCCTCAACATCTCTGGTAGTTGTGTGTGACCCCTTTACTCTATATGTGAGTCTGGTTGGCAATCTATCATAAGCCTGCATCATCAACAAATCATTTCAAAACATATCCATATCATATCATTCAGTCATTTGCACTAATATCACAGTAAAAAAATCAAACCCCAATGGCACACTCCCTTACTCGATCTAGAGTCCAAGGGGTTCCATCGATGCCTCTGCATCCTTGAGGTCCAAAATCCTTCAAACTCAGTAAAAGCGAGTCAATAGCACCTGTCTATGTCGATGTAGTAAAACACCATGTCATCAATCCACAACGCCTCATAATCAAAATAAAAAGTTTTAATAGCATAATAATCTGGATCACTTGCGAGCAAGTGTCCTCAAAGAATAAGTTCGCTCAGTGCTCCAGAGCGGGATGTTACATGCACCCCCTCTTGGTCTAAACTTCGTCTCAAAGTTTCACAGTATAAATGCTGAAATAAAGTGTATCACAGTATCATATGTCTATATATCAAACAAAAATGGAAACTGTTGGCACATATCATATGCATCCTCCCAGGTCACTGAGTGCAGACTATAATTTCCCCACTAGACCTTGACCTGATCTACCGTTCAACGTCGTAGCTGTCGAACGCGATGATCCAAGATGCGTACCAACGTAGCCGTGAGTGCTCCCTCGTCCGATACCTGGAAGGAACTCATGTCAATAACATGCGTAGGATCACTAATATAATGTCTCAAAACAGATACATGAAAAACATTGTGCATACGCCTCAAGCAATCAGGCAAGGCTAGTCGATAGGCCATGGGCCCCTTTCTCTCAACAATCTTGAAAGGTCCCACGAACCTAGGAGAGCGTTAAGCTCCCTTCCCAAAATTGATCAAACTTTTATGCGGTTTGACCCGCAAGAAGACTCGATCGCCGACCTCGTAACTACGATCGACACTGTGCACATCGGCATAACTCTTCTGTCGATCCCGTGCTTCTTAATCCTTTGTCTTATTGTTCGCATTTTCTTTTCCATTTCTTGGATCGCTTCTGGTCCCACCAGGACCCTATCCTCAAGCCGATCCAAACTCAAAGGCGTCCGGCACGGTCGCCTGTAAAGAAACTTGAAAGGCGCCACCTTAATGGTGCTCTGGTAACTGTTGTTGTAAGCGAATTCTACCAGTGGCAATAATTCCTCCCAACACTTTTGTTGGTCCATCACGTACATGCGCAACATGTCCTCCGAGGTTTGGTTTGTTCGTTTGGTTTTCCCATTAGTCTCTGGGTGATACGCCATACTAAAGTTAAGTTGGGTTCTCAAGGCCTCTTGGAAACTCGTCCAAAATCGTCCAGTAAACACCGATCCTCGATCGGATATAATCCTCTTAGGCACGCCATGCAACCTCACAATCTCACTGATGAACACTCTAGCTATGTCAGGTGTTTGATATGTCGTACTCACAGGAATAAAGTGAGAACTCTTCATCAGAGTGTCTACTACTACGAAAATCGAGTCATGTCTCCTTGCCATCAGTGGCAATCCAACAATAAAATCCATTGAAATAACCTCCCATTTCGATTCTGGAATAGTGTGTGGTTGTAGTAATCTTGCTGGGTGTCTATGTTCAGCCTTTACCTGCTGACATTCTAGACATCTGGAAACATAGTTGACTATGTCAGACTTCATTCCCTTCCAAAAGAATAAGGGTCTAAGGTCTGCCCTCATCTTCATGACTCCCGGGTGAGCCATGTAAACTGCTTTATGAGCCTCGCTCAGGATCAACATCCTCAACTCATCGTTCGGTGGTACGTAGATCCGATTTTTAAACCTCAATAAATTGTCGTTATCAAAAGAAAATCCTTCAAATCGTGGTACCATAATTGTGTTTTGTCCGATAAAACCCTCAACCTCTTTGTACCAGTCATCGTCACGCTGTAAAGTTAGAATCTTTTCACGTAGATTCGTCTAAAGAGGCAGCACCGAAAAGATGCGTGGTCTCCGACTCAATGCATCCACTACTCGATTCACTGTTCCTTTTATGTAAGTAATCTCGAGGTCGTACTCGCTAAGCAATTCCGACCAACATCGTTGTCGCGCGTTTAGGTCACGTTGCGTAAATATGTGTTGTAGTCCACAATGGTCAATCTTTAGTTCAAATTTTCGTCCAACAAGGTAGTGTCTCCAAACCTTCAAGGCATATACGATGGCTAATAACTCCAAATTGTGCGTCGCGTAGTTCTCCTCATGCCTTCTCAGTTTCCTCAAAATGTAAGCAATCACTCGTCTGTCTTGCATCAAGACTCCACCTAAGCCTTCTTTAGATGCATTAGTGCATACCAAGAAGTCCGCGTCCATTTCAGGGACCTTTAGTATCGGTGTTGTTGTCAACAACTCCTTGAGCCTCCAAAATTCTTCGGCGCATTTCTCGGTCCAAACAAACTTCTTGTTTTTCTTCTGCAATTCCGTGATCGGATTTGCTATCTTCGAAAATCCCTCGACTAACTGTCAATAGTATCCTGCTAAACCCATGAAGCTATGCACTTCCGGGACATTCGTCAGTGCAGGCCATTCCATGATAGCCTCGACCTTTGCTGGATCCATGGTGATGCCTTTACCGGAGATGACATGCCCTAAGTAGTCAATCTTCGATTGATAAAATGAGCATTTGGATAACTTCCCATATAGTTTGTGCTCTCGCAAGCATTGTAGCACCGAGCGCAAGTGCTTGTTATGCTCCTTCGTCATCCGAGAGTAAATCAAAATATCGTCAATGAATACTTGGACGAACTTTTCCAAGTACTCGCGGAACACCCCATTCATCAAACTCATAAATACCCCTGGGGAATTTGTTAGTCCAAACGGTAAAACAATAAATTCATAATGTCCAAACCTCGTCTTAAAGGCGGTCTTAGGGACGTCATCTTCCTTAATCCGTAATTGGTGGTATCCTGATCGCAAGACGATCTTCGAGAACACCGTCGCACCCTTCATTTGATCGAACAGATCATCAATTCTTGGTAACAGATACTGATTCTTGATCCTGGCCTTGTTCAATTGACGATAGTCAATGCAGAGCCTCCATGACCCATCCTTCTTCTGTATGAAAATAATAGGTGCACCCCACGGTGACACACTAGAACGTATCAGTCCCAGGTCCAACAACTCCTTCAGTTTCATTTTAAACTCTTGTAACTTCGGGGTCGACATCCGATAATGCATTCTTGCTATCGGTTCAGTCCCTGGTTTTAGGTCTATTTTAAACTTTAATTCCCTCTCCGGTGACATCCTAGGTAACTCCTCTGGAAATACGTCCGCAAACTCTTTCACCACCGGAAGGTGTTCTAGACCTTCCACTACTCCCTTCTCGTTTAACGCAAGGATCGCATAAATCTTGCACCCCTTGCGCATACTCTTCTGTAGCTGTAAGGAAGAGATGAATCTCAGGGAAACTCCCTGATTCTTTCCTACAATCACACGTCTTTGTCCCTCATCATCGACCAAGCTCAACCGTTTTGTCTTACAGTTGAGTATCGCCTCATGCGATTCCAACCAATCCATACCAATCACGACATCGTAAGATCCTAAGATCGTGATGTACATGTTGGCCCTTGTGACAAACTCTCCCAGGTTAAGGACACAACCCATAACCTTTCCTCCAACCTTATGTTTGGCTCCCGAATCCATATCCACGAAGCTAAACTCGTCATGTTCGACTTCCTTTACCTTAATCCTTTTTAGCACTGCACCAGAAATGAAACTCTCAGTGGCACCGGGATATATCAAAATACTAAGAGTCTGGTCAGCGACGGTACCTTTCGTCTCAAGCACTGTTGACTGATGCTCTGCTTGGTGGTTATTCAGTGCTGCATGAATCCGATGGGCCTTGCCCATATCTCCCATAGTAGTGGGTCCGACTGATCCAGACGCTATGGTCCTCTCCACAGGGCAGTCGCGCTGGTAGTGTGGCTCCCCACATGTCCAACACCCCTTCTTCGGCCTAGTAGTCCTGGTACCTGAAGTAGAAGATGACGACCCACTAGCCTGGAATCCTAGTCTGTTCTGCTGAACATGCCTAAACTGCTACTGCTGCTGATGCTGTGGTCCCCGATAAGGTGTCCGCTGCTGAGGCATTGGTCGCCGAGGTGTAGTGAAAGTGGATCCTCTCGGGAAGCCACGATATCTCGACGTATGTCTGGCTGGTGTCTGATGCTGCTATGCTCCAGATGAAACCTGCCTTGCTGGTCTCGCTGGATTTCTGGTCTAACCCCCACTGATAAGCTCCTCCTCTGTTATGAGGGTCTTCTGGATGACATCATGCAAGGTTTGAGGCATCAAAATCCTAACCTTTGCACGTAGGCTGCCGTTAAGTCCAAACACAAACCTGTTGACCTTAAGTTTCTCAGTGTTAAGGTGTGGAGCATACCGGAGAAGCTCCATAAAACGGGCCTCATATTCGGGCACCGTACGACCTCCCTGTCGTAAGGCGTTGAACTCATTGAGCTGACGCTCAATGAATTCCTCTAAAAGGTACCTCTCTCGGAACCATTCCTCGAACAGTTCCCATGACACGTCTTCAACGATCATGTTCAACTGTGGTAGGAGTGTCTTCCACCATAGAAGAGCGCTCCCCTTTAGTTGAAAAACCGTCATTCGGACATTCATGTTGGAGGTATAATCACGAAGTGAAAAGCACATCCCCATGTTCTCCAATGATGCCTCGGCGGCTGCGCCGTCCGGGGCACCAAAGAACTTAGGAAATTTGACCTTCTCGAGTTCACGGTGAACGCTACCAGTACTGACCGGAGCGTGCGATGGAACCTCAACGGGTGCCGACGCCCTGGCCTCATCCTTGTCCAAACGACCGATCAGAACCTCGGACATGCGCTGAAAAGATCTCATCATTCCGACTACATCACCAACTGCTATCTATTCCTGTCCGAGAACCTGCTCATCTCCCTTGGGGGTTAGACCCCTCAAGCGTGGATGCTAGTGGAGGCGTCGTGCCTCCTCCCCTAGCACCCCGTCGTCTGCCTCCGTGACGTCCTCTAACCATGATTACCTACACGCACACAAGTCAACTCGATCAACAACGGTATAATCAATCATATCAACGAAAGCCGTAGCGATCCCAAGTCGCAGGTTGAACCCGCTCTGATACCATATGTAACAAACCTTCCGTTCCGTCACGACAACAAGCCTCACATAACAATTGCAATTTTTTTTATTTTTTTTGTGTGTGTAGGAAGGTAACATGACATTATACTCAACAACGCAACACGATGACGAACACCACGCAAGAAACTCACGCAACAACAACATGACGACCTAACAAAATTAAGAATGACTACCCACCCGTCCTACCCTGCAATGGTTAGGACCTCCAGGACACACAAGAAACGCTCAAGCCCAGGTTCCCATCGATTTTGACCATTTAAGGTCTCAGGACTTGCAACTGTTCTGAGGAACAAGGAGGTGTCTACATCTCGCCCGACTCAAGCAGACCAAGCCTACTAAGCTAAGGACAATCATCCTAGCAACCCAACATTAATTACACAAGTAGCTAGAACCCTTATAGTGAGCAACCAAGCACGTTAAATATTTATAAAACCAAGTACAAACATTAATTAAAATGACAACAATACCCTCGCCGGGAAGCGCAAGCTAAACGTGACTTCATTCAACAACCCAGAACAATATCGCTTAAGCAAGAAGTCGAAATGTGAAGGAGTGAACTATTATCAAGTTATTAAGGTCATAATAGTTATCATGAGGTGCACTGAGTTAGGCATAGAGCCACTTCAAGAAAGATGAATAATAATACCCACTAAAATTTATATTAAAACAATTTATTTTTATCCAAATTATAAGATAGATTTATTAGATTTGCAAATATTTTGCGAACAATTTGTTGATCTATAAAGAATTATATATCTAAAATTTGACTGTCATGGATCTTTACAAAAATTATAAAATTGATTGAAAAGAAGAACTGAATTACAAATAATTTCAAAAAGAGATGTGAAAGCAATGATCAATAATTGAAAATCTATTTTTATTTTATTTAAATAACTAAAGAAATACCCCATTGAAGACATTCTTTTGCTTGAAAAAGAATTACAACCTTCGGATTTGGAGTCTACCATACATTTCTCATTACATGGTCATTTGATTTCCATAGTTTTGATACCATATTAAGTTCATCAAGTATCCTCAACACACAATTTTATTAATAATAAAAATAACATTACATACTAGATGAGAGTCATAATGTATATATAACCCTATGTATCCCAACATGCCATATATCCTTGACCAACAATGTCAATATAATATGACAAATATGTGACAATGATAAGCTATCTATTACTAAATACCTATCTTCTAAAAGTGTTCTAAAATAACTTTATTTTTTTTATTATAAAAAAAAATTCCTATCTAAATAAACTTAAAGATTATTAAGCTAACCATTTTAAAGAACATGATAAATAGAAAGTTCGTGTGTAACTAGTTCCCACCCCAATTGTAAAGTTCCTTCATTTAAAGAATTAAACTGTTATAAAAATAGCCACGCCACTGTTACTCAGGAAATTCAGAAAACAACAGGGAAATCGCACTGCCATTTACTGATTCCATTCTGCCATCTCTTCCATAACAATCGCTTCCACTCTATGGTAAAAGAAGTGCTATTCAGAAAGTAAAAATGATGATAACGCCACCAATCTGCCCCAAGCCATTCACAAATTACCATTAAATGTTTTTGCCATAATAGTTAGAGTTTGGGGTCGACGTCCCAGTCGCAATAAAGGTGGGGAACGACAGAGAGGCAGTGACCCAATCGTTGGGTGACTGCAAGGGCGTTAGGGTAAGGAGGGTAAGTCACCAAAATTTCACAGGTGGAAAGGATGGGAGCCTGTGCACGTTTTGGCCCAAAAAAAATTAAGATAAAACTCTAGGATGATAAACGATATGCAGTCCAACACCAAATCGCATTAAAAGGTTAAAAACAAATGTAGGCAAGGTGGGTTCGGGCTCGTTTTGGCCACAGGAAGATGGAGAAAACCTCCAAGAGTGAAAAACAAACACGACCAGTATTAAATCGCGAAGCCTGCAGAATCCGCTGAGCAGATAAAAATTCGTTCCTTTAAGGTAACAAATGCAATTCCAACTGACATTATCAAGGCAAATCGCAACATCAATCATAGTATCCAAATAGTTGTCTAAGAGTAAATAAGTCACAAGAAAATAAAGTTGCTGTCACCAAGATCACCACAGTTGGCATCGATAAAAAATCGTTACGAAGTTGTTGTGTAGTCATAAATTTATAAATAACTTTAACATTGCCTGAGGTGGGCGCATTTTACAGAATTTATAATAACACAATCAATAATATATCGTTGTGCCGGTAAAGATATTACAATAACACAATTTAGGAATGTATCGTTGTGCAAAAATAAGAACATGGTAAAACTCTGGGCATGCATTAAGAATTAACGTTGAATCCACGATAGAACTAAATCCCTGCTCATAGAATTTAGAAGAACAATAAATGTAAATTGTTGGGCATAAAGCTATGCCTCTCATTTGCTCGCGGTCATCTACAGGTTATAAAAAAAACGCAGTAATCAAGGCATTTCTGGTGACGGAAATCGTTGTGGGTAAGGTGGGAGAACGCAAACATACAGGGCTAAAATCATTGCGGGTAATTCAATGCTATTAAGTAATTCGTGGTTGGATAACATGGGTTATACCATCATATAGATACATCTTGAAACAATTATATACACTGTCTGTACGCAATTCCAACACACTATAGGAAAACGCCTATATATATAAATACTATCTGTAAATTGTGCATTTGTTGTCTAACTATCTAATGGAGGAACAGGCAGTCAAAAATATAAGTGAAACACATAGCAGATAGAGGATAATGTTGACAACAAGGGTAACTGTCAAATAATGAGTTAATCATAACTACATTAATTTAAAAAGGAAACACAGTCATTGAAGAGGACATCAATGAGATTTTTCTATCGAGCTAGAATCTATCATGAAAATCAATGAGAATAAAATACCTTCTGAGAGCGCAGAGGTAAACCAAAAAGGATGCAAGGAAATCCATATGCAGAGGTACTTTTGCTAGAAGGTGCAAGCCAAACAATCATCCAAGGACAAACAACAAGGGTAGTTAGCTAACAGGTTCGTCCTTTGCTCATCATCATCGCACAGGAAAGCAGGGCGTTGAGATCCATAGGTCTTTTAACGCTAAGGCGACGAACGCAGATCAGGCTCCTAACTGAATGCTCATGCGAGGACTGGTGAACTATTGACGAAGGCTAAACAACCTCTAGGCCACAATCAATACCACAGGGCTTTCAAGTCATGCAGGAACTAAGGCCATGGGAGTCAACAATCATCGAGCTAGGCTAAGCAAATTTCAGTTATTAAATTTTTAAAGATAACTCAGTTACTTCTCCACTAAATACGCAGATCCAAGCATAAGTCCTAATACATTCTACCATTCAAGCAAAGAAAGCGTACTGTTGCCTTTTCGCCTACTCCGAATGACTTCTCGCGCGCTCCATGCAGCTCCCTCTCGTCGACCCTCGAGACTTCACCGGTACCTCCTAGCTAATGCTAGGGGTACTCTTCTTTCCCCTTAGCCCCCCGAGCCGAAAAAGGGCCACACACTATCCAGAGGTTTCGTTTAGCTCCCAGCTTGCCTCGCAAGGCCGAGCTACCACTCCTCTCCGAGCTGGGTATCCCAACTCCCACAAGTAAATCAGTCAAGTCGATATTTCTGCAGCGTAACGTTATGCAAATAGAATATTCCCAACCTCCCATCACCTCCCTTCATTATATAGAGTTTCGTGGTTCCTTACTTTCCAAAATCTCAGTTAATTAAAGTTTTTTTAAAATAAATTCCTAAAACAATTTCTCCGTACAAGTGTCCCCCATCCCCTACATTTCTCCATAAATTAATTTCTTTACTTAAGTAATTATCTTTATTTCCCTCACCCACCTATAGTTACTCCTAGAATCACTCCTAGGTGTCCCCAAATTCCCTTATAGGTTTTAAAGGCTTTCCCTATTATGAAGTTGCTAAATCAGTTTAAAATTAGAAAGCTCTTAAATGGTAGATTCTTTACTAAGTTGACTTTCTGCTTTTTCCCTTAAGTTCCCCTTTTCCCTAGTTTCCTTTTTTTTTATTTTCCTTCTTTCCCCTTTTACTTAGAACTCAAAAAGGCAGGTGTGAAAATTAACCCTTTTTCCATTTTCTTATTAATTAGTATACTTAAATTTTATTAAGGTAATAAAACAATTAATTCCCTTTTTAATTTTTTTTTTTTTTTTTTAATTTTTTATACTAGGGGAATCGGTAACAACAGCAGTATCGTACTTGCGTGACACGGGGTCGAATCCTGCCGGCTGCCTTATAAGCCCTAGGGAGAAACGCACAGCCCACAAGCACGCCCTCCGAGTAAATCAGGGTGAGAATCGACCTTGAGACCTCATTTTACATAGTTCCTTCCATTTACACGGCACTTGCCAATCGGTCTACACCCCTGCGGGCATTCCCTTTTTAATTTTAATCCAACATAATTTTACCTTTTTATGAATAAATTAAATTTCTTACTCCCTTCATGTTACAAGACTAAAGAAGATCATATTTATTATTTAAGTTGTTTTTATTTTTATTATTATTATTTTTTTATAGAAGACAAAATTTTACCACTAGCGTAATTTAGACTCGGGCCTTAAATTTCGTACTGGGCGACATTTAATTAGGGAATTTGTTTTAAAAATTAATTAACATGTTATTTGTCTTAGGGCCATCTAGGTTCATCCCTCTATCATCAACAACGTGACGTGCCTTTCAAGATGCATTAGGTGCTCCAAGGGTGCCACTTGCCTCATCTGTTCCTTTGCACGATGTGCCCTTCAGAACGCACTACGTGCTCCAAGGGTGCCACTCGCCTCTTGACTGATTTGGTAGACATCAATAACCCTAGAGTCAACACTCCACTAGGTGAACTTGTGGGAGACTAAGGGCTTCTAAGGAATAAGGCCCCCACCTTATTGCGCACCCCTTAGAATCATTGTGAACGACTGTCACAGTCTGCCCTCACAACATCGTGGGTCCTCTCGAACTAGGTAATCGTTAACCTACAGTTCGAGCCACGATGAGAGTGCTAGTAGGCTATGGCAGGGCTGCTGTCCACACCTCTCCCTCAACATCTCTGGTAGTCGTGTGTGACCCCTTTACTCCATATGTGAGTCTGGTCGGCAAGCTATCGTCAACCTGCATCATCAACAAATCATGTTAGAACATATCCATATCATATCATCCAATCAGATGCATTAATATCACAGTAAAACAATCAAACCCCAATGGCACACTCCCTGACTCGATCCGGAGTCCAATGGGTTCCATCGATGCCTCTGCATCCTCGAGGTCCAAAATCTTGCACACTCAGTAAAACCGAGTCAATAGCACCTGTCTATGTCGATGTAGTAAAACATGTCATCAACCCATAATGCCTCATAATCAAAATCAAAAGTTTTAATATCATAATAATATGGATCACTTGCGAGCAAGTGTCCTCAAAGAATAAGTTCGCTTAGTACACCAGAGCAGGATGTTACACTTTTTCATATTTTCTTTGATATTTTCTAGTCCGTTTTCCTTAGATATGTGTTTTTAGCATAGGACCTTGGGGCTGGGCCTTTTTTTATGAGGTGGCATAGCTCATAAGAAGGGATAATATTTATTTTATGAACAGGGATGGTAGTGAAGGGGAATGACGAAAAGTGTTAGATGTGGTTAGGATATGGACATGCTACTCAACCAAATCACCAGTAGTACGCATAATCCTAAGTCAAGACAATATTTATTTAAGGACAACATGTACCCCCATGGTAAAACAAGACAAAACAATAATTTTTTTTATTGTTAAGAAGTGTTACAAGATATAACTCATGTTAATTACTTTCATGACAGGTTAGAAGCAATCACATGAAATCATAACACATCAACTGAAAGATGGAGCATGAAGTACCATGATCACAAGAACATATCATTTGAAGTGTAAAGCATGGGAGACCATATACTATGGTAAATTTATCTAAAGGAGCTCATGGAATGACTAGAATATCAGGCTGGAATTGGAAGATATGAGCGGGAGAGGTCATCCAAGTAACATCAAGACACCCATGAGAGGGTGGTCTCGAGGTAGTTTCCCTTGAGGGGGCAACATGATGGTTTTTTCATTTAAGAATTGAGCCCCTGTTGTGCTTCCTTAGTTCGTCGAGTGGCATTGAGCCAAGTGGTAGGGCTAGGAATTAAGACTTTCACATGGATTTCTTCCTCAAGGCCACTAATAAAGTGTTCTCAAAAGAAGGTACTAGACAAACCTTTGGTGGGAAAAGCAAGTTGTTGAAAATAAAAGATGTAGTCTTTCATTGTACCTTATTATTTAAGCTTGGTCAAGTGACCTAAATGATGAGTATTGGGTATCGACACAAAGTTTTATTAATTCATTGGCGATGCCCTGAAGTGAAAAATAGTGTTCCATTTGAGTGACACATCCAGTGGAGTCGAAGCCATCAAATTTATTCACATCCACTTTAGGAAGGTGCAGATCATGAACAAAGGGGTTAGAGTGAAACCTTGTAGAATAGGATGATTTAACTCCCTCTTGGTGGAGGGGTTGTTCTTGGGAGTGAGTGGTGATGAATTTAGAAATAAATTTGGACAACTCATCAGGTTCTTTGTCCAATTTGTTAAGATTATCATTAACTGTGGTAAATTTGTGATCGATAATAGCGTGAGCTTACAGAAATTTGTTTTGCAAGTCGTCATATAAATTTTCCAAGGTAGCAACACGATTTCCATAATCTTGGTTTTAGGTGGCCATCTAGATGGGATGCATAAGAAAAAGGTGATTAGAGGGCGGGGCTAGGGATATGGGTGCGATGTAATGGGTCTAGCAAGTCCACACAAAAATACTTACGAGAGAGTTGTACCAATGTGATTAGTGTGACTTGTTGGAGATGTTGAGATAGGAAGCCAGTAATGGGGCAAGTGGGTCCATCAAAAAAGGGCTTATGGAAGAGGGGGACCATTGCGATCAATGCAACACAAGGAGTCTCTTGATATAGGTCTCAAATAAGGGTGTTGATGGGACCACTTTATACCTTTTTTTTTAAACTACGGAGTTATACTCCCATCTGAAGAATATTGTGCTAATAGAATTCTCAAATCTTAATATTATAGATTACACATGAATTTTCTAAACTGGATGGAGGAAGCAGGGTTTCTAGTGATTAGGTGTTCAAAATTTCAACATAGCCTCTTGTTTTATAAGCTTTTAGGATTGACAACAAGGAGTAGAGCTTCAAGGGTCCCAAGGACAAGGGAATTCCTTGTGTTATAACTCTATAATATACTTGCAGGGTCCAAAAATATCACTCATCCAAATATATCAAGGCTCTAACTAAGTAAGTTCAACCGTACCCTTTTCCATGCTACCCGATTATCTATCTATTAGAGATAAATATTTTCGAGTGTTTTTCTTGGTGCCACTATAGTAGTCAAGCGATTGAGCGACTTATCTAAGGTTGTTTTTAGGACACCTACAAGACTTCCAATATAGTTGAGGGCACATGGAAGTGAATTTTGTATACAAGTGTTGTTTGATGCGGTACTACTTGAAGGGGTACAAATAGGGGTTACTAGGGTTTCCAACCAGATGAAACCTCTTATATTTCCGATGTATATGCTTCCTCGATTGCAATTTTACCCACTTAACGACATATCTATGTGTTATTTATAGAATTCCATAACACATCTCTAGAGTGAAAAAAAAAGTGTCAGAAAAGTGCTTTGATACCACTTGTGATGTGCCAAATATAAATATTTCAAGAAAAAATTACATATATTACTTAGATATATTGCAGAAAGAAATAGAATTGCAAAGAAAATGTTCAATATGAACCAAAATATTGTACTTTTATTGATATGGAACTGATGTTCACTTGGCTCTTCGAGGAGGCAACCTCCAATAGAGTAGAGGTCAGATTACAAATGATTTTCCAAGACATCTCTTACAATTCTTCTACATATTTATATAGTACTTTCTATCCCCTAAGAAAATTCTAGAGATGGAACTTTCTTGTAGGTAGAACCTTCTAGTAAGTTTTCTTACAATAATTGTGTTCGCGCTACTATATAGGCCTTATTTATTAATGATGGCCTCCATACATAACAATACATAGTAATCTATCTATGTAGGGGGTTAGGGAGGTTAGGGCCCTAACACCTTGCCATAGAAGGATGACACACTAGTGTCTCCCCCGTGTTTCCCCTCGCCTCCTCACCATCCCCCTTGGATGTCCCTCATGACTCCTTGATTCTCACTCTTTCACTATCCCATGATCTTGCACATTATTCACTCCACCTCGTTGGTTCCCTCTCTTTCGTTGTCATGGATTAAGGTTGTTTCCTCTATTGTAGTTGAATCATCACCACATAGGTACACAACCCTCAAGAGGGCTCTAAACGACTCCAATAGGGAAATTCAAAACCTTCGAGGCGACGTCCAATACTCGGTTCTTCAAAAGGCCAGATGGAAAAAATAGTTGGAGAATAGATTAGGAAAGATGGAAGATAAGAAATGAGCTTGCAAGTTGGAGATGGAATGTTGACTCCTTGAAGTTGAGTGGGGGAGGATGGAATCCAAAGTTTCCCAAGCATGTCTCACCTAGAAAAGTAGGTAATTAGAGCAACAAATGGTTGAAATATCGGAGATGGTAATTTAGGTGGTCAATTTGTTGGATACACAATGATGGAGATCATTTCACCAATATCTCCATGTGCAGAAGATCCAATGCTAGAATTGAACTCTGATATGCAAGTGGAATCTATTGCTAGTGTAGTGTTGAGAATCTACTTTACTTGTTTGCATGCATTGTTCCATTTTATTTTTAGTAGTCGTTTTATTAGATTGTATACCTATGGTTTATGGGGTAGTAGAATAATCTTATTTTTGTCAAAACAATGCATAGAGGGTAGTCATCCCTTCACGGAGAAAGAAATGCCCCAATTTTGTAAGTTATTTTGAATGTTGTTCGGGTTAGACTACAATGAATCCTATTGATATAAAATGTAACCTTTGTGAAAAAAAACAACAATAGACATTAACACTACTTAGTTATTAACGAACATCCTTAAGGGGGTGGTAGGAGCTCCAGGGGCCATCTTTGACCCTAAAAGACCCCAACAACTAATATGTTTTTGGGGTTGAGGCCCTACAACTAACAGTGAGGTGGATGCCCTAGTAGCCTTTCAAGGCATACAATTCTCGGGGAATCTCATCGTTCCAAGGATTTGAGTTATTGAGGATTCCACGCTAATCATCTAATCCATTCACAAGGGGAGACCATGTTCCTCCCTTACCTAGCTTGCATCTTCCATAGAATATCTCTTCTTTGCAAGCAGGTCACTGAAGTAACCTTCTTCTATGTCAACCAAAATCACAATCATCTCATGGATGGACTGGAAAATGTGACGTGAAAAAGAAGTAAATGACGGATTGTGTATCTTGTCAACTGGATGGGAGAACTCCTTTTCGTATCCCATCTCGGGATACTTGGTATTCTTCCAGTTCGTAGTATGTCAGGGCCTTGTAGTGGTTTCTATTTTTGACCAACTTGCAAGCATCTTTGCCCCAAGCCCCGATAGAAGACTACTCTTTCCACCACAACATGTGCGACACTTAGGAGAACCTTGAAGTAATTAGATCAAAATGGTGGCTCCCTCGTAATGAAGTTTAAATTTTCTATAATTGTTATATTTTTTCACTTCTTTTAATCCTAATTAATTTTAGTGTGTCGGGGATATACCTACAAGTGTTAATTTTGGATGTTTCACTTTGAACCCTCCTTGGGCAAGAACTTAAGTTAATAGCCTTGTTGAGCTATGCATTGCATTTGGGTTGTATGCCGAGTTGTGTATTGTATCTAGGTTGTATGGATAGAGTCGTGGATTTTTGTTGAAAATGAAAATATATATGATGAAAATAAATATAAATATAAATATAGTTGACTTTATTTCCTAAGGAAACTATTTTTGGTCAACATTTTCTAATGAAAATCCAAGCATTTTATGTCAATAAACGTTCCAAAATATGTTTAAGGTGTTGGATCTAGGTTTTATAATAATAATACAAATTTTGTACCTTTGCAACACTATTAGTTTGCCATGTAAATGATCACTTAATTGAACCAAAACATTTGAAAAATGCAATATATAATATATAGAGCATTGAAATTGTGTTTAAGCTCTTTGATTATAAGAAAAATTGCATTGAAATTGTGTTTAAGTTCTTTGATTATAAGAAAAAATTGTGTTTAAAAATATAGGCAAGAATGAAATTTAAATAATGAGAAAAAAACAAAGTTTAATACGATGAATAACATATACAATTAAGTTGTTATAATATTGATTAGGTGGTTAACTCAATTGTCAATGATAAGAATTGATTGTTTATACAAATTTTGTTACTTCATCTTTTTAACAACTTGAGCATGTCTTTTTTAATAATATGATTATTTTTTTAAATAATAAATTATATTTTAGTGAAATTAAAAAGTTTGTTTTTATAAAAAGTTTAAATACCAATTTGATATAAATTTTATAATCAATTTAAATTTCATAGGTAGTTTAAAATGTAATTCAATGTTGAAAACATTAATGGTTTGTTTATTTATATGGAGGTGATATAGTGTATTTGAAGGAACAAATTTTCAACTTTACTTTATAAAATAATTTTGAATATCTTGAGATATTGGCAAATTGATTTGTTTATATAAAATTAATAATTGAAATCATAAATTTTGTGATAATAGTTGATGTTTATCCATTTAAATTATATATATATATAGATTATTGTTTCTGTAATGGTCTCTCTATGTTTTTATAATTTTGAATATCTTAAGATATTGGCAAATTGATTTGTTCATATAAAATTAATAATTGAAATCATAAATTTTGTGATAATAGTTGATGTTTATCCATTTAAATTATATATAGATTATTGTTTCTGTAATGGTCTCTCTATGTTTAAGCGTTAATAGAGCATTAACACATGGGTAGAGAATTAGATAGTCTAGATTAGAAAGTTAGATATCATATATCTTTTTTTCTAATTAGAGAGTTAGATATATGAAGCTTACCGACGACCTTGCCTGGAACATCCTCTGGAAAGTAAGCATTAGCTTAAAGCACTTTGTCTTCCTCTTTTGGCAGGCTAAGAAGATTTTACCTATCCACTTGGACATAAAGGAGTGGGAACACGAAGTCTCTTTATTGTGCCTCGGGACACACCAAAGAATAATAATCTAGTTTGAAAGTATATAGAGGACAAGTTCTCTACTTAGAGAAATCACATGCTTCATAATTGTTTTCTTTGTTTGAATGGTGAAAGAGTCTAAGTTTCATCTTTGAGTAAACACATTGTCCTTATAACATGTTAAAGAAAAATCGTTTTTAATCTTATCTCCATGTTAAAGAATATAACATGTATTTATATATTAATTTAATTAATATATGAAGATGTGATAAACCATGCATTCATTTTTTAAATCGGGGGAATATAAAGTGTGACTAATTCAAAAAATGAATATATAAATTATATTCACAAACTATGTATTTATATATTAATTTAATTAATATATGAAGATGTGAGAATTATGAATACATGATTTTATGTATTCATATATTAGTTTTAACTAATATAAATATATCAATTTAGATTCATCTTAACCTTGGATCTATTAAGTGTCGAGAGAGATCACATCTCTCGAGGTGCAAAGTGAATGATACCACTCTAAGCTGAATCTAGATTGGTTAATATATATTAAAAAAAAATGATGTAGACATTAAGAGAATTATGAGGTTTAAAATGAGCCTCTTAATGGATATAATAAAAAAATATGAGTTAATCATTTTGTAGGGAAAATATATTTACAACTTATCTCTTACACTACTATGATTAAGTTAAATTGAAAAGATGTCTAAAAATAAGACTAATAAAAAATCTTCTATTAATATGACTAATAATAAAAGTATTTTTAAATTGATAATTATTTTTAATAAAAAATTAATAATTATAAAATAATACTAATATAATAAATGATAGTGTGTTTTTTTTAATATAACACATGCGATGAACCATACATTCATTTTTTAAATTGGGGGAATATAAAATGTGACTAATTCAAAAAATGAATATATAAATTATATTCACAAACTTGATATAAACTATGTATTTACATATTAATTTAATTAATATATGAATACATATTTATATTAGTTAGAACTAATATATGCATACATGAAATCATGTATTCAAAATTCCATGTAACTAATATACATGGATATTTGTATATTAATTAAATTAATATATGGATATCAATATATTAATTTAACGATCCACAAGGGTGTAGATCGATTGGCAAGTGCCTTGTAAATGGAAGGAAACATGTAAAAGAGGTCTCAAGTTCGATTATTACCTCGATTTACTTGTGCTTCATGCTTGTGGGTTGTGTGGCACACTTGGGGTTATAGTGGTAGCAGACGAGTATCGACCCTGTGTCACACGAGTACGAGAACTGCAAGTTGTCGATTCCCCAGTATAATATATATATTAATTTAACTAACATATATTATCTAATTCAAATAACCATGTACTCCATATATTAACTTAACTAATATATAGAGTATGTGGTATACCACACACTTCACATATTAGTTAATTTAATATAATATATGGACCCAACCCATGTACCCATATATTAGTCAAGTTAATATAATATATGGGATAGTTTTTAAATAAAATAAAACAATTCATAATTCATTATATATATATATATAATTCATTATTATACCTCATGTGTGTTGGATCACCATCATCAGATGAACCACGTTGATCAAGTGAATGATTTGAGTTGAGCAATGATGAGGGGAGATATCTGAGAGGTTGTTGTCTGTGGAGAATGTTGATGATCATCCCTAGGATTATTGTTTTCATTGTGGACCATGAGACATTATCTCCTCTAGTTACCCCTAGGTGAGAGGGGGTAACATTCTTCATTAGGGTTGTCACAAGGAAAGTAAAATCTCAAGATGATGCCTCAGTTGTGGATATTGAAGAAAGTTGAGGAAACAAAACCTGAGGAATACATAGAGATCAACATTGGCTTTGATGAAAGTCCCAAGATAATAAAGAATGGAAAGGGTACTTCCAAGGAAGAAAGAAATAAAATAGAAGATTTAATTAGGGAGTATCAATATGTGTTTTCTTGGTCATATGATGACTTAAAGGCCTACAAAGGGGATATTATCTACCACACCATCCCAGTAAAGGAATATGCCAAACCCTTAAAGAAAATGTTGAGAGGGATAAACCCAAAACGCCTCCCCCATATCACAAAGAAGTAAAAAAAGATGCCCACAACCAAAATCATTGGCCCAAACCAACACTCAGCTTGGCTTGCAAACTTGGTAGTGGTAAGAAATAAAACTAGTGAGATCAAACTATGTGTTGAATTTAGGAATCTCAACCAGTTGTCCTTGAAGGATAACTATTCTTTACCAGATATAGAAAACCTGTTACAAAGAGTGACAGGGGTAGGCATGTTGTCCATGATTGATGAATTTTCAGGATATAACCAAATCTTGGTGAAGGAAGAAGATATACAATATTCATAAATCCATGGGGAACTTATGAGTATCTCATAATGCCTTTTGGACTAATGAATGCATGATTGACTTTCCAAAGAGCTATAGATTATGCTTTTAGGAATTTGATTGGAAAAATCATAGAGATCGTCCAAGATGATTTAATAATGTTTTCTAAGGATATAAATGATCATGTTTACCATCTGAGGCAAATTTTGACATTTGTAGAAAGTATACATATCCTTAAATCCAAATAAATCAGTTTTTGGAGTCGATGAAGGGAAATTACTTGGTGATATTGTCTCTAATGAAGAGGTCAAGATTGATCCAACTAGAATTAAATTCATCTAGAATATTCCTTTATCCGAGGCTAAGAATGTCGTGCAATCTTTCTTTGGAAAGATAAATTTCATCAGGAGGTTTATTCCAAACCTTGTTGAAATTACCAAGATAATATCTAACCTTTTGAAGAAATATAAAGATTTCAAATGGGATGACCATGATAGAAACACCTTTAGAACCATTAAGAATGTTATAAGTGTGGAACTAGTCTAGGAAAGTCCTGATTATTCGAGGGAGTTTCAAGTCTTTTATTTTTCCTAAGAAGAAACAAGAACTAGTGTATTGTTACAAAAGAATGACAATAATCAAGAACAG